>JAVQKC010172692.1:0-19668 GCA_036025475.1 Philypnodon macrostomus
AGTTATTGCGTTCACAGTTTTGGCCCGTTATTAATTAATTACTTAATTAATATTCATCGAAGAAGTACCCAAATCGATATAGTTCTGCGTCTTATTGGTATGCACCTGTGTGCAAATGTTGAAACTGATCCGGCAATTCGTTTTTGAGTTATCGTGTTCACAGCTAGGATCTGCGGACGTGGACGAACACCGACGTGATTCCATAATATCGGCGACACGCTGTTTTCGCCGATATAATTAAGATATAATTAAATAATCAGGCATTTCTGACTACTGCTTTTTTAATGCATCAGAAAAACTTTTCAAGCTTGAAATAAAGTTCAAAAAACAAAAATAACAAAACAAAAGTCCCCTGTTTTTTACTAATCAACACTACAAGTGTAACTCATTTGCAGCTCACCAGGACTCACTCATGTGTATATGATGTAGGGCTATAGGCACATACTCATAGAACTGAAGTTACACCAGAGTCACAGTCCACTGTAGCTGCATCATGCACTTGGACTATTTAAAGTTCAAGTCATGAAAACTCTGTGAATATGAAATGCTGTGGTTTTGTTCCATAAATGATTAAAACAACTGACGCCTGAGGATGAGCTGACGCACCTTCTTTTCTGTGAATGAAATCTGTTAAGCCTGTTTGCTGAGGGCAAGCTTTTTCTTCTCCAAATGTACTAGAATTTATACTTCATCATCTAGAAATGTACAAAGTACACAGTGGCAATGAATCCTAGTTTTACACATTGTAATGGAGTCAACCATTGCTGTACAATCATTTAAGTGAATACATTTGGTAGTTCATTAAAGTTAAATATGCGCTGCAACCAAAAGGTGGAGATAAGGTGAAAGACCACTGTAAAATAGTTATTGTTCATTTATGCATAACATGTCTATATTTGTAAGTGTGGATGTGACACACTGCTAAAAACATGGTGTGATTATGTTTTCAATTATATGTTTAGGCGCATGTATACACCAGACCTCTGAGTCTTGTGCTAATCTAGCATAAAGGTTTAACAACAGTGTGTAAGAATGATATTACATTCCACTGTCAGTAGACTATTATTTCTATATATTTCTTTGAGACCCATGGTTGAGTTGAAGGCTGTGTAATTGAAGTTTCCTGCTTTAGTCTTATCACTGTCTGTGCTTCTATTGCTCCTGGAGGTGCTATGTCTTCTTTGGGTGAAGACACGCACCATAGCATTGTGTTTCATCAAACACTGTCCTTAGGGAACGCTGGCCTGTGTAACATATAGACCCCAGCACACGCCTCACTGGACTAACACATGCCTTACATTTAGCCCACATATAGTGCCTTACTCCAAACATCAGCGTCCTCTTCATTTACAACCAATACAGCTTTCTAAGTTTAGATCACGAGAGAGATGTGCTGTCAAATATTCTGTACCTTGGAGTCCATGAGCATCAGTGGAGGCGAGGACATTGGATCGAAACATAGGGAGAGAGGAACATGCTAATGGTAAATATAACAGCATGAGAGAGTAGTGAGTGTGGAAGTCAGAAACGATGCTGTCCTTGGAGGGAAATCAGAAAAAAAGGAACATCAAAGCAGCAATCTCCCAGCATTACGTCTTATTCAGAAATACAACAATAACAGAAATCCTTTCATACAAAGACTCTTTACACAAACGGTTAAACTGGATCCACTGGACACTTTAAAACTGTAGTCTAGAGACTTCATTCCCTGCCCTGGCCTCCACAGTAACATCAATTTTACTGGGCTGCTACGCCACTAAAAAACTCAGGGGGGAGACTAAAATAAAAAAAATATATATATATCTCACATTAGCTCACAGTCAGATAGACCATTAAATTAGATTTGAAACATTTCTTATATAGATAACCTCCAGACTACAGCTTTAAAGAGGAAGCTGTAGTCCCAAAGAAAAATATCCAGTGACTGCCAGTTCTGTGGGCAAAATTCCATGCTGCCAGTGAGATGCCAAAAAGGCTAGTGTAACTAATTTATAAGCTTTATTTACAAAACGGTGACAACCAATATTTGCAGACAACCATTCTTCATCAAATTGGACCCCTATGATCTCTCCAGTCCACCTCCCAGGAAGCTCTGCAGGACTGTCAATGAATGTCTCCCTTTCTATGCTGGCTCAGCGAAAAAACAACTTTAATAGCGGCACATAAAATCGACATTACAAGAAATATTATCATCTTAATGTCATTCTCAGACTAATTGAAAGTCCTCCCAGAATGCTGACTGGGAATCTGACAGTGCAAAAAAAGACACATGCTAAATAGTGTGCAAAGATAAAAAAAACGATTGTTGCACATGAGACGCAGCAGTTGTGTTTGCTCCATATCTTACTGTACAATGCTTCTTAGCTTGAGGTATAGCTTGTTTGAGTTAGACCAACTATACAAGAATGTCTCCTGCATTTTAAAACCACCATCTGTATACTGTATGCAAATCATTTACTCCTGAAGGCAAGCACAGACAATAGATTACAATGGATTATGGGATCACACATCCAGACACACAAATGCACAGTTGGCCTTCTTCATTTAAAGTATGAAGCTAAAAGTTCAGAGATTACTCCTAGAGCTGACTTTAGCATTAGTTTGACAATACTAAATCCTCTTCTGTTCACACATATCTCATTCAGAACAGGACAAAGCTTGTTCTAGAAGTAGTGGGACTGAGGCAAAAGTGACCTGAAGTTATTCCAGAAAAAGACCGACAGGAAAATACAGATGTCGAAAACAAAATATATTCTTTATATACAGTTGCATATTAGGATGCAATCATTTTCTAAATAGAATGTAAAACTCCAGTCAATGTAAAGCATCCAGCACTAACGATAACACCATCTTTAATCTGTTTCCATGTTATTCCAGGAACAAGCCTCTCTGACTAGACACTTAACTCCATCCACATCACTCCAAAATAAACCCACACATTGTTCCTTTTGGAAATACACAAGCTTTAGCGAGTCATCGACTTCTGCCAGAAAACAGTTCTTAGACTCTTGAGGCGCTACAGGGACACAGTCTTGGCTCACTCAAGGGTAAAATGACAACAAACTGCACTCAGCACAGTTTTTGCTTCCCGTGTGTGAAGTAAATAGATTGTCTGTTGATATAATTATAGCCTGTTGTTTAGACACATTGCACATGGGTTTCATTATTGTATTTTCTTCTCTCATTCAATTTGCATTGCTCTATTCCACTCTTCTCTCACAGCAAGTACCACTTCAGAAAATATCCCCAGGTAACATGTTAAAGAACAAAAACTTGAATCAGTTAGGTCTAAATCTGGTCCAAACAAAGGAATTTGGCATTACTGCAGAACTGATTTCTAAACAAGGACTTAAAGCTGTATGGAGGTAGGTCACCTGTGGTATTTATTTAAACCAGGCCTCTACAGATATCAAATCATGTTTGTGGGAGGGACTAAACTAAACTATGCTACTATTGGTTAAGTGTTTTGACAATTTCTTATTTTAGAAACCATTATTTTAACCATGTGAGATCTAAACTATGACTAAATCAAATTCTAAACCAGGTCTAAAATGTGCATACACCTGCGCTAAGCACTGGTCCACACATGTCTCTAAATGTAAGTGACCTGTGTCTAGTGAAGCCTAAACCACTGCTTCTTATATCACGTATTTACAAAAGTGAAAAAAGTTTGGAGCTTGAAATGACTTTGACAGTGAGCCGGGGATGCACTGATGTTTAAAACAGGACTGATCTACAGGGTGTTGTCTGAAGCTCCGAGCCAAGGCCTGTGTGATTAGGACGTGTGTTAGAATTTATTCCATGTGATGTATTTTTACTAATGAAGATGCCTCAGTCTGCAGGGAGAGGGGCAGCAGATATGTGTGTTTTTGTTCAATTCTCCACACTATGTTTTTTAATATCATAGAATTTTTTTTTTTCAAGTCCTGAACTCTAAGAAAAATAAATACATTTAGTAGAATGCTAGAGTGATGCACGGCTGAATACACAAAAGTAATTGGCCAGTTCTACTTACTACACATGCAGTATTTCACTTGAGTCAGGTGTGGGAAATCACTTTAGCTGTTGCATTTTCATCAGTCTGTCCCAGGGCAGCTGTGGCTACAGAGGCAGCTTACACCGCCAGTGTGACTTTGGAGTGAAGTGCTTTGTGTGCCTTGAAAAGTGCCATATAAATTCATGACATTTGTATTGTTAGAATTACAATGTTTAAGTGTATCTTGAAACTACCAATCACTGAGGGGCAGCTATCTTCAGTCTTTGTTGTTATGTAGAAGTTCATTTATTTTACATTTTGTTAGCTCATTGCCCACAGTTGAATGTTGAAAGCAATCCACAGGTTCATTTAAATTCTCTTTTATACCATAAGACCAAATAAAGCTCACCCGCCTAAAGTGGATCTGTGGCCAGGGCACAATGGCGCTGCTTGTTAGAAGTGTATTGGAGGATGTTGGACTGCTGTGGAGCTGTTGTTGTCTGCGAGCTCAGTGTGAAATCAAAGAGGAGATTCTGACGCTCACAGCTTTGGAGAGAGGCCTAGAAAAACGCTATCATCATATTGAATCAGCCCCTATTAACGATTGTGATGGCTGTTTGAGTGCTTTCGTTTTTACGGTTGATTTAGCTCTACAGCCTTATGTCATTGATCGTCAGAACACTCTCCTCTGCATTAAGTCCAAATGGGAATAACTGTAAAATAAAAAGCTGTTCTTTAAATGATTCACAGCACACAGTGTATAAAACAACAATAGAGGCATCTGCAGGCTACTTCCTATTCAGTGATAGGTAGTGAGTGGGCTTATTTCACCACTGAGAAGAAGGGTGTGACCAAACTAATTACATACCGGAAGGTAATTACCGGCAATAAATATCAACAATTAACTATGATTAATTAATTATGCAAATCAAGAAAGAGCTTATTGATATTGTCCATTTGTAGTGACCACCAGTTGCAACACCCAGTCCTTTCTCCCTCAAATCAGTGGGAGATAATCTATAAGGCAGAGGGCACATTCAACGGTTAGCTTATTCTCATCGTACAGTCCGTTCTATTATACATATTTGCAAGAATATATGTTTTTTTTTTGTTCTTTCTGCATTTTCTAAAAAGCTCATAAACCACTTTTCTGGTGACATACAATTTCACTGCTATGCTTCCTGCCACTATGTTTAATCCTATTCAACTCTATTATCATTATCGAGTTCACAAGTAGTATCTCAATCTATCTTACTACATCTTGGCACCGCTGCTTTAGTGAAATCCCAGTCAGCATTTTCAGACAATGTTATGTTTTTTAATGGATATTGCTGTCTATACCGAGTTCTATATAAAAATAGATATGAGCCTGGGTTTAAATGAAAAGCTTTAACAAAACATTGACTAATTTGATTATTTTTTAGAACATAAAGATGTGATGTGACATGGTAAAACATTGGGTTAGTTCCTTCCCTTTGACACAGAAGCCTCTGCATATGAATCCAAGTATATTTCAGAGCCCTGTCATATTACCATACCAGCCCCTCTCTCTCTGGAGGCCCAGCAGGATCAGAGCATGTGTAATATTTCCTGACAGAATGTTCATGAAAATTAAGACTGTGTCACTACTGCATGTGCTGAAGACTTAACCAGCGTTTATAACTGCTTTACAAACCAGAGCTGTCTATCACACTGTAAGCAGGTTAACTCACAGCAAGACACTGAATGTGTGCTCTGTTTAGCTCACTTGGTAGAGCTCAGCACCTATATGCAAACCCAGCAGTGTAGGTTCAAATTAGGACCAATGCAGGACCAGTTTGCTGAATGTCTCACCCTCTCCTCCAAAAGTTCCCATCACATCTCATGTCCTACCAAAGAAAGGTAAACAAAAAAATAAATAAATGACATTAAACTTAAATATAAGATGTAGTACTGACTATAGAGTGTCAACTGTCCAAAGAGCTTTTCATCTGATCACCCACTTTGGCAAGATTTCGAAAGTCAATATTAACAACAGTGTTAGAACAGGGGTACACTGTTTTTACATTTATGATTTAGTAAATATAGTATACAGTATATCTGGGTCCAGCGAGAGCCTGTTGGCTGCATTTAGTACAGCCCAGGGGTCTAAAAATGTCTGCATGTCAGAAACTCAATAGAAAACCTTCACACAATCGCCCGATCCACACCTTGATTCAACCAAAGAAGGTCAATGCAAAGTCAATGAGATTACCCTAAACATGAGCCACTAATGAGTGGGTTTTACTCAAAAAACATGGAAGTGAGAGAGGCACTAGTTGCTCCACGCAGCATTATGGGCGTGGATATTTACTGAGAAGGGATACATTGACTGAAATAAATGCAATGAGAGTGTGAAGCTTTCTCATTTTCTCTGTTTATTATTAAATGTTTACAGTAGGCTATGATTTAGGGATTTCACCCATGCTGTTATGTGACTTTGAGTGCAGTGCACACATGAAGGTCCATGCGAGGAGGAAAGGGCTGAGGTGTGTCAGTCGTGTCCATGCAAACGCGTTTAGACAAAGCACTACATAAAAACAGCACAGTCCTGTATGAGCCGCCTGTGGGAGATGGACAGACTTGTGTCCAATGTTTTTTTCACAAAAACACAGCCTAATTCTCCATGGACCACCTGTGCTTTGAGTTTACATCCTCCACCGGAAAGACATGGATTTCGAGGCATGTCTGTGCCCGTGGGTGTGCACACAGCCGAGCCGCTCCAATGTGACAGATACTGATCAAAATATTAGAAAATAGAAGCGTTGATGCCCGTTTTGTGCGTACGCAAGCTTTATAGATGAGACCCCTGTCTTTGAGAATATTTTTTAAATGGCATAGCAAAGTGGGACTGAAATGACTAAACACAAAGCACAGATCTAAATGTTACCCAGTATTTGAAAATGGGATGAGTGGACTGTGGAGTGAAATAAAATAATGGGCAAGGGCTACTTAACAGGTGAGTCAGGCTGGTAGCACAGCCATGCTGTGAATTCACTGAAGCCATCAATGCCATATGCAGCACAACTCACCACTCGTCACCGAGCCTGTTCCAACACAAGTGCAACAGGCCACAACCCCAGAGAGGAACAGCTTGAGCAAGTTGTAAAGTGCCAGAAGCTCCAGATCTATCAAAGGGCATCTCAAAGTGTCATCATATCCATAGAGGACACTGCTTTAATGCCAGCACCTCAAGCACATGCACGTCTACATCCCCTTTATCACAGAAAGGCTGATCTGTGATGGATTTCAAATACTTGAATGTGTCAATGTGTCAATAAATAAATGGTGTCTTATTTTGAGACCTAATCATTTTCTAGCCAACCTCTTAGATTTCGTGAATTAGCAGTAAGCATGTAAACATGAAAGATGACAAGGTTTTAACATGTATGACACTATCTTGAGTATCTTTCCTTCTTTTGTTTTGTTATATTCATTCTACCAGTTTTCACACATGCTGTACACTTTACAGTATTAATAGTTAAATGATTGTTGCCAAATTTAAAACATAACAGTGACAGTCAGTTACATCATAGATACAGTCGGCAATAGTGGGAACGCTCACAATAATCACTTCCGGTTACTCCGTGAGGGAAAACATACGCCACAATGGATAAGAACTGCCACAACAACTTACATAATAAAGACCCAAAGAAAACAAGTGAGTCCAACAGTCATATTTAGTGTGTTAAATACACAACACAGTTGTTAACCACATTAAGTTTAATCTAAAGCCAGAGACCACACCCTTGACGTGACACTGACTGTTGGTCCCACCACCACTTTAAATCTCAACACACTGTTCCAAGCATTGCATGATGTATTTCTGTGAGTTTGCGAAGACCTAAACCTTTAGATAAAGCATGGTACAAAGACTTGCTGCAGGGCCATTCTCAAGTACGGAAGCCCTAAGAGGACTTACATTGCAACTTATTCTTTTATTAGTTTTCATAAGATTTGTATTTGTTAATAATCGTTTTCTTGAAATCCCAAGATAATAATATATATTTTTTTTAATCTTGGGAAAACAATAGTTGTTTTCTCATTATAACCACTTCATTATCTCGGGATTTTGGGGAAATGATTATTAAAAAATACAAATCTTATGAAAACAAATAAAAAATAAGTTGCAATGTAAGTCCTCTTAGGGCTTCAGTACAAAAGGTGTTTTAGTCAACACTAATTCTACATCCACTAAAGTATGTGTTAGTATACCTGCAGACCCAATATATGACCTTACTTTAAACCAGTAGTTCGCAACCTGGGGGGGCGGGACCCCCCGAGGAGATTGCTAGAGGTTGTAGGGGGTCTGCAGAACTTTGCCTGCTGTGAGGTTATCAAGCATATCTTTTTATTATGATGAATGTTAACATTTGTCCCTATGTTGTAAAGCAATGAGAATAAGAACAAAAAACGATTCCACTGGTTTATTGGTGTAAATAAATGTATTACTAATCATTTTATTATTAAATTTTTGTGCCGCAGAGATTGGGGCTGGAGTGGGTTCGGCTAGTTTTGAACACAAGCAAGGTCGGGAACCACTGCTTTAATAGTCTCCCTGGAAAGAAAGCTTGTTTGAAGTCGCTCCACCAAGTCAGTACCACCCCTGCAGAGTCAATTAAGTGTTATTCTTCTCCCAGACACAAGAGTACGTGTCAGGGCATTATAATATAATCATAGTGCACCTTCATTCACTACACAGAGAAAAGTTGACAGAGCCGTAGAATGGACGGGAGCTAATGACTGTGAAGTGTAATAGAGCTCAGCAGAAGTCAGTTCACGCTGAGCCTTGTAAGTGATATACTCCCTTCAGCACATTATCTTCACATCTCAGCACAACACGCACAACGCTCTGACATCAAATCAATGTACGTTCACCCCATACATAACAACCTTGCTTAGTCAATTGTATTTTAAATGGGGAATATTGCAACTTTGCTGTTTTGATTGTATTTATTCTCTACTGTTCTCCCTTTACAGTTTTTCAGAAAAGTCCTCTCAGAAAATAAATAAATAACTTGGAAGTTCAACACCAAAAACATTGGGTCAGCATTGGTTTACCATTTTTCTATTTCTTAGAGCCTACCCTTTAAAAGCCTGTTGAAAAGCAATTTCTCAGGAGACCTTTGACTTGACCCGGGACTTACAAGGCCATGGAACTGAGTGCACTTGTTCTTGCAAGGCTGGCATTTCACCAAAGGTAGTAATAGAATTTCAGTAGTGTTGGTTGGTTGGTTTGTTAGTTTGTTTATCTATTAGCAACTACGGACAAACTACTGAACGGATATGAATGATATTTTCAGGAGGTCAGGAACTCCAGGATTATTTCTTAACTTGAAAGCTTGTGTTAAAGATTTGACAGTGCAAACAATAGTCTGCTGCTCTGTGTGTGCTGAGAAAACACTTTAAAGCCCACGGAGTTGCTCTTCTGATTCCTCTTTGGCCTTTCTAGCCAATGTTAATGCAGCAGCAAGAGCAGGCACACGTTCAGCTACAAAACTAGGATCCACCACAAAGCCGCCTGCTGCTTCTTCTTCTTCTCCCACACAAAATACCAAAAGCTCATCTCAGAGGCCATACTTCAGTCAATAGTAGCAGTCTGTGTCTAAATATACTGTTGTCTGGGCAGGGAGATGAAGGCTTTTGTTGTAATGGAGCACAGTAACGGAGAAGATGGAGCAGGTACTTGTTTTGGGCAATTGTGTCAAAAAGTTCAAGTTTTACTATGACATGTGTGTTATCGATGTTTATGGTTAAAGTAAATGGGTAGTTTATTAGCATCGGGTTATACAAAAATGTGCAGACCACAAATGCACCAACAGTTGTGACAGTAGTTCAGTTCTCACAGAATTGTTTCCCACACATTCTAACTACTTTGAACTACAGGCAAGCCACTGCAAATTTAGAATTTTAATACCATGGTTTGGCCGATATTTACATTTTATTCATGTTATTATTAAGTTCCGTTAATATTCTTGTTGATATTGTTCATTGAGTAGTATGCAGTGAGTAGAATGCAAGCCAGTGCATTGGAGGTGTACAGGTGAATGACTTGTGTGCGTGTTTGCTCAGCTAGATACTGATTGTAGTCACCTAGCCTGGAATACTAATGGAATGCAATCAACGAGAAACCAGATAACATCATTGTAAAGAATAGGAAAAGAGTTAGTCGCAGCTGGCCAGGGTAGTAGTCACCCACTGCTCATGTCAGGTTGCCCCGAAGAGCATTGCATTATGGGTAAAATGCAGAAGACAGATTTCTGTATGGGCACAATAAAGTATACGTGATCATCCCCCATGCAGTTATTCCCTGTATTGTCAAAAGCATTTTAGCTGTTCTTTTGTACAGGTGGTTGTTAGTTTATGCAGCAAGTGCAGGTGAAATATTTGACTTCAGTTTTTTTAATAGCCTGTCACAATCTGGGCCATTTAGCTTGATCTAAAATGTGAAACGTTCTCTCTTCACAGTCGAGCAGCTAATCTGACTATTCTGTGTGTGTGCCTGTTGTTCGTTGCCATGGTTACAAAGCCCTTCGGTGTGGCATCAGAGTACAGTGCAGCTCAATGCAGGGAAAGGCATCATATGTTTCGGGGGAGGTTGTATGTTATGCTTCAAAAAGCTAAATTTAGCAAATTTCAGTGTTTTCCTCCCCTCTCATTTATCCTTTTTTGAGGTTGGTAGGGGTTTTCTTTGAGCAGTATGTAGATTCCTCTACATTACCACATGCATAGGTACCTTTCAACAGATTCAAGGCAGGGATCTTTTTTGTTGAACAATTATACAAAGGACATTTACTTCTATGCTGCATCTTATTACAGAAACCCCCAGTCCAATTAGTGCACACATTTAAATACAGAATCCTTTCTCCAGCTTCTTCAAAAAAAAATTAGCAAAATTGTGCCTTGCATGAGAGAGTACATGGAACTAATGAGGTCAGAGGTCTCATAGTGTGTGCTCAAATTTAAGGTTCTGCAGTGAACTACTCAGGTGTGCAGCGGATCGAGGATGCTAGAGATCTCACGTCGACAACTTGCAAGGAACCGAGCGTGAAACCGTGTGTAGGCTCCATTCATTTGTGCCTTTTAATTACTCCTGGAGGAAGGATAATGGCACGGTGCAGTGGATTGTACAAGTAGCCCATGGTAGAACACTGAAAGGACTTGGCGCACTGATGTAAAGGGGGAGATATGGATAAATCCCATATTGTCATACGGATTAAATCCCTATATGATGTGAAAGAAAAAGTCTGGTTTATTGGTTTATGTTTGACAGCCACTAACCTAAATGAGCACATATGTAGTAACAGTTAATTGGTCGGTTCTCACCAATGTTGTGGTGTGTTTTTTGAATGGATGACTGGAGTCCAAGTCTAATAATACTTAATAGGCCAAAATGCAGCTATAATGTAATTTACTACTCATAAATGAACTACAAATATATTTTTGAGGAAAGCAATATTTTCTGGCTTGGCTGGAAGTTCCATTTAAGATTTGCACCAGGAATAAACCAATAACCAGGACTAAACAAAGACTTGTCAAAACTGGGACTAATCAGGGTCTAAACCAAAATTAAGTCTTAACCAGGATTATAAAATCCTGCACTGTGCCCCCGGCATCCTTACTAAAAAGCATTTGAAACAGTATTCTTCAGTATTGCACTCTTTCCTTCCAGGTTTGCCAAATGGGTTTACAATAACTTAGACTTTGCATAGACAGCATCATTAGAATTTAAAGACTTCAAATTGGGTGTAGTTTGTTACTCACTTCCCACTATTTGTGGCGTGAACTGCTCTTTCTTTTGTGCCGGTAATGGTTTAACAGGTTTAATGTGCTTGTCTTTTCAGCGAGTTAACGGCATCACTGTTTCTAAATACAGCATCAACTCAGAGGCCATCTCACATACGTCACCACGGAGACAGAGCACTCGGGCAGCAGCCATCGATCGCAGTCATGCAACCATTGAGCTCTGTCATCCAACTTTAATGAAAACACATTAGTCCTGTATTTTACCTGTAGAATCAGTCTATCGGTCTCAGAAAGGCCCAAAATGTAATCTAAATCTAATACTGCAAAACAAACTGCTCTCCATTTTATTTTGTGATGTAACATTTCCATTACAACCCTTTGCAAGCATTTCATCAGGCTTTGTTTGTTATTTGGGCTCAAAATGTCACCTGTAAATTGAAATTGCATTCAAATACCAGCTTTATAAGTCAGCCAACCCCACAAATCAATAATTATAGCCTCCGTCACTGTAACTCCTATAACTCTAGTAAAGGAGAGACTGATAGAGCAGCTATAGTGACGAAGACTGACTTACTTTCTGTCTATGAAGCCTATAACGTTTAATGTACAGAGGATGTGGCAGATCAAGAACATCACCGCCCTCCCTTTGCCTAAGTCCTTCACTTATATAGCACTGGGAAATAACTACAGTGGCTCCATGAATCAATGCTGAGGTGAAATATTAATCCACTTGCATTTAAAATTCCCCTTCAAATGTTCTATTTGTGGAGGGTAGGCAGGGTGGCTCTTTGAAGCCCTATGGCGCCGTAAGTAACCCTTTCACTGAAGACAGGCATAAAACACTGGTTTGCGTTTAATTTGTCCATGTCTTAGGAGGATCTCGCTAAGTGCATGTGTCGATACAAGTTGATGAAATGTCTGGTAATCAACCCTAATTGTTTTCCTTTTATAAGCAGAGCTGCTACTTTGGCTCATTAAAAATGTAACTGCTGTTGTGATGTGAGTGTAATGACAAGTGACATTAAGCGCAGGCAGCTCACAGACACAGCAGGCGCATTTCGACAACAGTTTACAGTTTAAGTATGAGATCAGCAACTGTGTGTTGAGAATAGAAGTGTCTGACATACTTAAAAATTGTATAACTAGTCACAAAAAGTTAGGGATATCTGACTTTTGGTGAAATTTGCGCAAAGACATTTATCACAGTCACAGCAATATCACAGCATATAATGAAAGTAGGCTGTGTATGTCATTTTTAGGTTATATTACATTTTAGGAACATTATGTAATTTCACCCAAAAGTCATATATATCCCCAATGTTTTGTGATCAGTATATGTACTTTATATATAAGTGTTTGCTTTTGAATAAATGCCCAGCTGAGGCGAGCCCAATTAAGGGTGCCCAAAAGTAATTAATTCTCAACTGTTGGAAAATGTTTGGTTTTACTATAATAATGAGTTGTTACAGATGTGTGTTTTTTAATGAAAACACATGTTTGTACAATAATACTTCCTGATTTTATTTTAAGGGAATTCTCTTGTAGTAAAATGAAAATGCTGATGAGATGAGAAGACAAAAGTAAGTTAGGAAATGTATTGAGGTAAATGATGAGATAATCGAATCATTTCAAACTGTATTAAATAGTGCACAGTGATATTGAGTCCTCCTTTTCTGCAGCCACACTATTAGGTTTTGTAATCAATTGTAATCTGCTTTTATAATGTGACGTCAGCGTTTGCACGTTCCATAGAGTGTCTCAGAAGTGATTGATATGGAGGAGCAGTGATCCTCTCATGTGCAACTTGTGGAGCTTGTATATCTGAAATAAGCTGCTGATGACACTTTTAGCAAGAAATTAAGCTTTGTACAGAATAACAATGTAAACTGAAATGGTTATATAGAAATGACAGCGACAGAATAGTTAGCAGTTGCAACAATTTCTCTGTTTGGAGTCTGCGCGTCCTCTCCTTCCCAATTCAGGAACATGCACGTGTTGGTGAGTTGGTACATGAAAATGTTCTATTGTTGTGTCTCTAAGCATAAGCCTTGAAACTGTTTAGGTTCTACCTGCGTATAAGGCTATAGTTGCTGCTGGAATAATCTCCTGCCACTTGTGACAACCAGAGAGAATAAGCAATAAAATACAATGTAAGACAAAAGTTGTAGCCATATTTAGTCCACATCTCACATCTCCTCAAGACTCTTTCTGAAACAGCTTATTGATCCTATTGGTCACTTTCACACATAATGTAAATGTGTTAGTAATCGCTATAGAGAGAATCTGTGCTATAATTCTTGTGGCAGCGGGTAATATTGACCCTTGTAAGTCTTTTGAAATGTGGCATTTGAGAGGGAATACATCAAGCCTCAGTTATTTCTGCTGATATAATATCAAGTTTTACCTAAAGAGTGAGAACTATAAAATACCTTCACATCCTAATGATGTGGTTATGAATGAGTGCACTGGCATTTACTTGAAATAATGAATAAATCCATGTGAGTCGCTCCGAGTCACAGTATAAGCTCTAATGCACATCTGTAGCCACTATGTCAAATGTTCACACTCCATTCAGTACATTTTTATGCATCCATCATACACCTGTCCCCGGTCTGGCCATTCATGTTAAA
This sequence comes from Philypnodon macrostomus, assembly GCA_036025475.1. Classification (NCBI taxonomy): domain Eukaryota; kingdom Metazoa; phylum Chordata; class Actinopteri; order Gobiiformes; family Eleotridae; genus Philypnodon; species Philypnodon macrostomus. Next base: position 14,371 of record JAVQKC010172692.1, read on the forward strand.
AGATTTGCCTCCTCATGTCAAACGCTGTGTTGCGTAACCTCTTTAATGGCTGCCACAGGTAAATCTACTGGGTTTATTCACTCCCCATTTCCTCCTCATTTTACAGGCACAGGCTATCCATCCACTGTAAATGGGGTGAACACAAGCATGACATACGCTTTTGTGGTTTGATGTCACTTACGGTATTTTTTTTTGCTGTTTGAGCCATGTGAGGACAGCGCTGGTCTGACAGCAGTAAAAGTGAAGATGAGGCGATGAGATAGAGCCCATTAAGTCAAATTGAATCACCAATAATAGAGGCAGCGTTTTATACTAGTTGATTTTCTCTCATAGACTGCTGTTTGCTCTGCTGGAGGATAATTAGTAACATTCTTATTTGAATGGCATCACATTATTTTGAAGTGCCTCGTTGGGCTACATTTAAGATGTGGAAATATAGCCTCAAACAACTGTAATCAATTTTTAAGCAAACTTTGAGATTAATATTCTGCAATGTCAGTTATCTGCCTTCTTTGGCTTTATCAGACAGGCCAGCAGGACAGTGAAACAGAAAACCAGGGTGAAGGTGCAGGGAGTGCCATTTGCCAAAATAAAGTGAGCCAGATTCCAACTCCCACAGGGACGAGCAATGTAAGCGTTGCATATGGGCTGACCGAGGTAATTCAGTTTACATTACAGCCATTAATTCAGTATTGCCCAACAGCATATGCTTCCCACCAAAGGATCCTCACTAATAAATCCACTTTAATATATTGATTCACACATTTACATGCAGGAAGTAATTTGAAATTGTAACAACTGCTTGGAGCCAATATAGTAAAACATGTAAGAATATAAAGCAAACATGTTGAGTATTATGAGATCAGGAACATGTGGGTTATCTAAAGTCAATACAACAGTCAGATTCTGCAGTGGCTTCATGCTTTTGATTTCTCTCTTCAAAGCCCAGTACTGTCCACAAACAGTCCACCCAGCCCAGAGCTCATAAAAGAGTCGGTCCGTTCTTATTGCTTCAGATCTAACCCTGCTGATCTCATAGACTCATATCTCACACTTAAACCGTCAAACTTTCCCAGCACCATACAAGCCCCTCAGTCACCTATTTCCTCTTGGCACTTGTAAAAATACAATAAAAGACCACTTTGGGAGCTTCTATAAGCGCTCTACACAATCATGTCAGCAGCAGTTTCTTTTGTAGTGACAATGCCTGAGCTTTATCATCAAAATGGGCCCCTGACTCCCCTGAAGTGTTGTGGGACATAAAAGTCGGAAACATAATAAGGCAAAATCAAAGCTAAACACTGAACCCGCATGTAGAAATATGACCTTCCTAATCTGCAAGTAATGGTATCAAATAAACGTGTAACTTTCATTATCTTTATTCTAAAAAATATATGAATCTCTTTTTTTTATTATTCATATTAAAGCTGTGGTAGCTTTAATTTACTGCCTGACCGTGTTCTATGATGTACAGTTGTAAAGTAGTCTGTAGAGGCCAGGGGAGGGACTAAAGTAAGACTCGACAATTGGTCAAAGTGGTAAGTCTGATTTGATGTTGCTGTAGAGGGACAGATAAAACTTTTTATTTCTATTTATTTATTTTCTTATTTTTGGTAACATTTCACTTTGCATACCCCATAACTACATTGATTCTACCTCATTAAGTATAATGTAATACACTGTGTATCAAACTGTAATAACATGTAACTACATTGAACAGAATGATTAAGGTTAGGGTTGAGGTTAGGGTTTGGTCTAATGTATTTATTATTACAATGTTATTACAGTTTGTTACATAGTGTATTACATTGTACTTAATAAGGTAGATACAATGTGGTTAAGTTTACTATACACTGAGTAGCCATGGAGATTAGGTTGGGTTCAATGGCCAGTTACTTGTAGGAATGACAAAGACTTCATCAGTAAACTGGTGTTATTGGAAAAAGTACAAATTGTGCAGTAATCATTCACACGAAAAATCTTTCATTGTCTCAATTTAGATCAATCCCATTCAACTCACATGGACTACATATTTCAAGATGATGTATTTTTTCTATTGGCTTATGTATTTAAATGATGGTCTAGCATTTATTAGAGCATTAAGTCTCATGGATTCACCGCTTTACTGCAGTGTGTCCCATAATGCTAAACAGACTGGGCTACTCCTTGATTCAGTGAATGAACCCATGAAGCCGTCCACGCCGCAGTTCATTTGTTGCAGGAGCTTCACCGGTTCTCAAAGGTCTCGTAAAAATTTTAATCTCACAACATTGTAAACTGCATGTCAGCAAAGCAAATGTACACCGGGCCTATATGTTCCTAGGACTTGGTGCTTACTTTTTTTTATGAAAAATGCACTAGAAAGAATATTGGACAAAGGTGGATTTCTAGGCTGCAATAAAAATGGATCCACAATAATTTGCCACTGAATACAGCTGGTATATAATCATTTTGCAAAGTAAATAAGATCAGTACTTCAGATTAAGCATGTATTTAAGCATATACATTTGCACAAAAAAGTATGTGAACCCTTTGCGACTGCTCAGATGTCTGCATGAATTGGTCATAAATGTGTTCTGATTTTCATCTAAGTCAAAACATTAACATGTCAACATTCACAGTGCAGGGTGGGAAAAGTATGTGAACCATTGGATTAAATAACTGGTCGATTCTCCTTTGGTCATGCCACAGCATCTCAATCGGGTTGAGGTCAGGACTGGGCCGCTCCAGAAGGCCTATTTTCTTCTGTTGAAGCCATTCTTCAACATTAATTTTTCCGTCGATGACAGCACTGTGAATGTTTACATCAAATCATGTGTTTACTCAAAACCTGAAAACATCCGAAATCCGATTAAACTTTTTCTTGTAACTGTAGTTTTTACAGGAAAAACACAATTATCTTTTGATAGCAGGGAGTAATTCAAAGGTTCTTGGTGGTAGCCTGTACAGAAATCAAGAAGAAGGAATTGACAGAAGACACTGCTGTGCTGGCCTCATATTGAGCAGCATTGCATTTGATAAAACACTAAATACCTTTCTCTGAACAATTTAGAGCTAGAGCTAAAATTGTATAATTAGTAATAAGACAGACGTCTGACAGTTGTAATATGTCAGCCACAAAAACAACCACATAGAACGTGCTGCTAATTATCAGAAACAAATATTGTCTGTTCTGGAAAGGCTTCAAAACAGAGATAGTATCAGAAAATGAAGTTTGTGTTTGAAGAGTGGAGGGGCTATAGGCTGTGCACATGGGCAGTTTTTTTTACACAACCCAAACACAACATTAAACTTTGATAACAATTTCCACATTTCATTTCCACAGACCACTCCCAAAAAACAATTGTTCTTTGTGTTGTTCCTGACCTTCCCAGAAAATTTCATCCAAATCGGTTTAGTAATTTTTTAGTAAAGTCACTTACAGACAGACGTACACGGACACTACCTCCTTGGCGGAGGTAAAATGAGGGTTTAAAGAATTTGTTTTTTAGCTTTAATTGTAAAAACTATAATAAATATATTATGCACATTGCCATTTTTCAAGAACTCTTTTTCTTCAAGTTTGCTTACATTAAGCCTGCATCACACAGACATCAACAGCATATTGGCCCTCCCCAAGGATCTAATTGTGTAGAAATAGTCAGCATCTTTGTTTTAATTATTTGTCACCAGGACACTCTGGTCTGGACCTCATTTAAGAACCTGCACAGTGCTCATGTTAAACACTGTACCTCCTGGGTTTGGCAAATGGATGAGCAGCTCCAAGATCCTCCCACCGAGCAGCTCCAATATGAGGATATTATTGTTTCACAAAGATTTGTGTGTCCATAATAAGATTTGTGTGTATTAGGACATGTGCGTACGTATTAAGGTTTGCAAATGTAATACATTTTGAGTGTGTAAAAAAAATCTGTGTCTATAATGTGAGTTACGGACACACTCATTTTTATCAGAACTACTAAAATAAGTCATTCTCCTTTATGTGATGGATTAGTTTATCTGGTATATTTTTATATATACTATATTTTTTTATTTATATTCACTATGGGCCAGAAGAGTGGGGTTCGATTCCAGGAACAGCCGTACTTTTAATCCAGTGTTGGTCCTAGGTTTTTAACCACATATATTAAGATTCATAAATATATCATAATAGACCTGCAAGTGTTGGCAGCACTTACTATTACACAGGGACATATTTAGTGATAAAGATGTCAAATCATATTTATATGAAAATGCCAGTTGCTTTTTCATTTCTAAACCACCACATAGAGCAATGGAACTTCTTTTGATTTAAAGTTAATCATTTTTAGCTTCTTTTGTTCAATATCACATTACATTTTTTATGATGAGGCAGTGTCATTTCTGTCTTCTGACTGCACTGGCTATAATATGCAGTGGATGTGTTTTTCTCATAAATCAGTCCAGAGCCTGCAGGCTAAACTGAGGGAGAAAGAGCCTTACAAATCCAAACACAGATGCACAGATCTCTCATGGCAGGAGTGTGTCAAAATTGGTCCGTAACACTTAGAGCCTTTAGCTCCAGAACATTTGTAGGTAGGTAATTTTACACACATACAAATCGCTTGCAAATCGCGCACACAAATTTTTATAGACACGAATCTTAATACACACAAATTTTAATACACAAGAATCTTAATACACACGCACAAATCTTAATACACACGAATCTTAATACACACACACAAATCTTAATACACCCACAAAAATCTTAATACACACACAAATCTTAATACACACGCACAAATCTTAATACACACGCACAAATATTAATACACACAAATCTTAATACACACAAAACCTAATACACACAAATCTTAATACACACTCACAAATCTTAATACACACAAATCTTAATACACACAAATCTTAATACACCGACACGAATCTCAATACACACGAATCTTAATACACACAAATCTTTATACACACAAATCTTAATACAAACAAATCTTAATACGCACAAATCTTAATACACACAAATCCTAATGCACACAAATCTTAATACAAACAAATCTTAAATACACGCTCACAAATCCTAATACACACACACAAATCTTAATACACACAAATCTTAATACACACGAATCTTAATACACACAAATCCTAATACACACGAATCTTAATACACACAAATCTTAATACACACAAATCTTAATAAACACACACAAATCTTAATGCACACACAAATCTTAATACACACGAATCTTAATACACACACAAATCTTAATACACATGAATCTTAATACACACAAATCTTAATACACACACACAAATCCT
>JAVQKC010172709.1:0-13006 GCA_036025475.1 Philypnodon macrostomus
ATAGTTTTGGCCCGTTATTAATTAATTACTTAATTAATAGTCATCGAAGAAGTACCCAAATCGATACAGTTCAGCGTCTTTATGGTATGCACCTGTGTGCAAATGTTGAAACTGATCCGACAATTTGTTTTTTGAGTTATCACGTTCACAGCTAGGATCTGCGGACGCGGATACGGGCGAACACCGACGTGATTCCATAATATCAGCGACACGCTGTTTTCGCCGATATAATAATTACTCAGGCAATTAGTATAGCATAATAGAAGTCATCTGAAAAAAACCTTTGAGACCCTCTGTGGGCTGTATTATAAGGATTATGGTTTTAGAGTGAAGGATGCAAATGTTCAACCAATCACATGCTTCTACAGCACAGGAGATCTCTGATTGGTTCGATACATACTAGAATCTATCAGGAATAATTTGAGTGAGCTGATGTTTTATTGCAAAATATAATGTTGTATTGCCTTATTTACAGAACATTATTGAGTTTTTTCAAAGCATACTTCCTGGTTTGTGTATGTACGAGCCAGTGTGTGCTTCATGTGTGAGACAGTGGGAAACCAGTCAGAAATATCTTGAAAGAAGTCAAGTCATTCTCAATTGTCTATGACTTTTGCTTTTAAAAAATTTCATGCCGCTTTTCCTCCTGTCTTTTCCACCATGTTTTTGAACTCACCATCCTTCACCGTGAGAACCGTGGGCAGGCATCCAAGCCAACGAACTCCGACGAGCATTGTCATGAATCACCTGCGTGTCTCTCTTTGCTGCCGCTCACCTTTTTATCTTCATTCATTCTTCCTAAAGGAGAAAAGTGAGCTGTGTCAGGATTCTTTGTGACGGGCCTAGGAAGAAAGGCCCACAGAAAGCAAGAAAAATGTCAGTGTGGCACCAGGCAGATCAAGAACGAGTGCTGCTGTCACCGCGTTGGACTGGAGACGATGCTAGAGTACACAGTGTGGAGGGGATGGGTCCTAGTGTGACTTATGGACCGCAGCCGCAATGAAAGGCATATTAGGATTACAAACGCTTTCACATGTGACAAGGGCAAAACAAAGTGAATGGTGGGGAATTGTGATATAATAAATGTGACAAATATGGGCTGGAGTGGGCTCTCAGCAAGGAGGTTGTGAGTTCAATTCCTGTGTTCCTGGTATGTTACTGTGGGTTCATTCCAGGTACCTCCGGTCTAAATTAGCCCTGCACTAAAAACTAAAGTAAATTTTTTGTGTACATTATGTAATTATTATGTAATTATTCCGTATTATGTAATAATCTGCCAAAATATAATAAAATGTTCACCTCATTGTGTAATAAAACTGCTTTTTGTAATTAACTGCTGCATTTTCCTGATCCAATGTAATATGTAATCAAATTTCTTTTTGTAGTTATTTGAGAAAGTTATTAACAAATATGGTGAACTTTAGAATTTTGTAATAACTTTAGAAATAACTGTGAAAATATAACAACTTGTGTTGAATTTGATTGCATTGGGTCAGATTATTACATACTGCACCTCTACATGGACTATTTCACATTTCAAATCAATTTAAGAAATCTCAAATACAATCTAGAATGTGTAAAGTAAAGCTGATTTAGATTTTTTTTTGCAATAAGCCAATGGAAAAAATACAGCATCTTTAAATGTGAGAGAGTCCATGTGAGTTGAATACACATCATTTAGTTGGAATGATCTACTGAAGTCAATTGAGATAATGAAAGACTTTTCATGTGAATGATTACTGCAGAATTCATAAGTTAATTTTAGTGTGCGTAAAGTGAATTCCAGCCTGTCTGTGTCTCTGTGTTAGTCCTGGGACTGTACCCCACCTAAGGCCCATAGTTTCCTGTTGAAGAAGATGAAAGGGTGAATGTGAGTTCATGGTTGTCAGTCTGTGTATACCACTGCAACTAACGGGCTATTGTCCAAGTTGTACCCCGCCTAAGGCCCATACTTGCTGTGAATTCATTTCTTTAGTACATTTTATGGAGGGATGGGCCCTAGTCTGACCTATAGACCACTGCCACAATGAGAAAGAAAACTGTGAAGTGGTTAGTGTTCCTGCCTCTCAGCAAGAAGCTTGTGGGTTCAAGTCCTAGGATGAGCTATGAGTGGAGTTCTCCCTGTGTTAACATGGGTTCTCTGGGTACTCTCCTTCCCATCCTTCCCAGTCTGGAAAATTTTGACTGTCCCTATCAAATGAATGTTGACGGCATACTGGCAGAGTAGTCAATAATTTTGCCCCCCAGTGAGGTTGAGGTTATGGGTACAATTCTGGGGGCAACTGCATTGTGGGAGATTCTTAAATTGACCCAAGTGAATGAATGTGAACGTGAATGGTTATCTGACTATGTCTCTGTGTCAGCACTATGGCCCAGTTGCTGAAGTCTCCCACAACCCCTAACCAGAAAAGCTGAAAATGAAATATGAATGTGAGAATGCATGGTTATCTGTCTGTGTATGTGTCTGCCCTGCAATTAACTGTCCTTCATCCAGGTTGTATACCACTTATTAAGGCCCATAGTTACTGGGATTTCTCTAGTACATTCCATAGAACCTTGTAACCTCGGTTTCCAAGAGATTTAACATTTTCAATTTTATAATAGCCGGTTAAAAGGCATTTATGACATACAGTGACCGCCGACTTGTTGAAGAACATGGTGTTGGCATGGGGCAGGGGGCAAAGGCGGGGGCACTTATGTATAGGTTCATCTATAGAGGGGCCGTGGGGGTGGGGGTGTAAGGTGTCCCCTGTCTCCACGTGTCAGCCCCGTCACTGACACACACGTGGATACTTACCAAAGCCAAGCCGCTCCAATTAACGGCCGTCCCACTGCGCTGTCCGTGGTACCGCTCTCCTTTCCCGGTGACAAGATCTGCTGTCTCTCCACTGACATAAGGCAGGAATTTTAAGAAGGGTGAAAAGCGATGCAAACATGCTCGCCACACACGCCACAGGCCGAGGCAGATAGGCAGCTAACAAAGGCGGGCGTAACTGAGTGGCAGTGACCGCGCCACTGAAGATCCTCTAATTACTCACAGCAATCTATCTAAGTCAGAGGCCGCCTTAATTTGATTTATCAGAATGCAGGAAATCCCAGGGAATAATGCCCTTATTAGGACGACAGGAATGATGGGGGGCAGAGGTTTGAGAGGAAAGGGAGGGGGAGGGGGGCAGATTTAAGCATCAATTACAGTCAATAGTAGCATTATAAGTTATTCATAATTGTGTAAGTATATGGGATAATGAAGTCTAAATAAGACTAAATCTTAAATATGATTTCATGTATTTCAAAATTCGATTAATATCACTATTGACTCGATAAGGGGAGTGTAGGGGTTGCAGGCTATCACAGCAACTATGGGCCTGAGGTGGGTTCACCCTGGACACTGCACATACTTTACATGCAGCTATACAAGTCCTTACACAATCGGGAAAGGCTGGAATAACCTACAGTAACATCTGGAGGACATGCAGACTCTACTCAGAGCAGCCTCCCTAATTTGATTCATCAGAAGGCAGGGAGTAATGCCCTTAGAAGGACGACAGGGCTGACAGGGGCCAGAGGTTTTAGAGAAGGGGGAGGGGCCAGATTTAGGCATCATTAGACAGCCGGCGAAGAGACGGCCCATCTCCTTCCATCAGCCCCGTTTCCTGGTGTCGAGTCTCCCGAAGAGACAAGCGGCCCAAACACGTGATGTAATTACCCTGCTAAAGCGACAGATGGCACTAGAACAAAGATGACAGGAAGTGACGTAATAATAAATAAATCCCTGCTAAGCTAATGCTATGCTATTGCTAAGCCAGTTGCATCCCCTAGTAGTGGAATTTTTGAATAATGGTCCGTCCTTTTGAAGTTAAGTTTAAGGCCGAACATTTGGGCACTTCTTATAGTGTTGATTGGGCACAGTTTTTTGTAGTGGTCTCTTACTTCTGTGAGCTGATTAGCGCAGCAGTCATACTGCTAGGCGTAGTCGTACTCCATGCCTAAAGACTTGAGATGGCGATTCAACATGCTCAATTGATCAAAAATCCGGAGGTGTGCGATGGCAAAAACCGGCCAGACCTTAAGGGTGGGGAGATGGATGGGCACATGGTCATGTTTTGGTTCAAGCCACTCTACTATTCCACAGTAAAGAGCATTTTATTCACATGCATTAACATTGTATAAAAATCTTTGGACATACCCCTACACAGGAACATTTTCATGAGAGGTGGCAAAGATACTGAGCTTTAAAAGTAAAATACACTGCCAGAATTTGAACCAAGTAAAAGTTAAAGTAACATACATGTTTTTTGAAAGTTTAAAGCTGCACTACCTGATTTTTTTTACCTTATATTTCAGCAAAAATAATGACTTATTGACAATAGTACAATTTAACAGACGTTGTCTGGTCTAAAAAGATTTTACGTGTCTGTAAGTGTTCTGAAAAACTAGTATTGATTTGTTTACATACTATATGTGAGTCTCTATACATAATTTGTGCAGCTAATTTGGATACATACCATTTCCTTATATAGTTGTCCATGATCTCATACAACTCAATATACTCTCTGCACCTGCACCACAAGGAAACAGGGCACAGGTGATCTAATGTTAGATTTAGCATTTTGTGGCGTCATAAAAAGCATTGTATTTGTGCTGGGTTAAACCAGGAAGCAGATATTGGGGCGCACCATACGGTTATGGTCCACGGCTGAGTGAAAACAAGCCTTTAACGATTTAAAACCACGTCGAGACATCGGTACGGCCGGCAATAGAGCTATAAATATATCTTACTCCAAACGGTCGGATCGTTTTAGCCACCGGTCGCCGTCCTTAACTCTTTAACTGGATTCTTGACTGACAAATTCAATTGCTGTCAGTCTTGTCCATGTCATATGTGCATTTTGATTTGATTGTCCCCACAAATACATAAGATATACATATTGTTTATCCGGTTATGGCCTAGTATAAATCGATACTCATATCAGTGCTTTGTCATTGCTAAGTGCATCATGAAATAGCAAAGATATGGCTCTAATCGAATGAAAGGCATAGATTGTTAATTCCGGGGTATTAAGCATTTGTAACATTTCGTCCGGACCGTTGATGACCACGGTTTGTCTTCTGGTCAAATGGAAAAGCACATATTTATACGTCCAAGAATTGGATTTCCAAAAGGTCAATTTCTAAACAAAGGATGATAAATCAAAACTCATTTTCAAACGTGGGAGTGAGAGAAGTTAAAGAAATGTCGGCACAGAAAGAGGATGTTGCATTTGTAAAAAAATTTAAGTGAAGATGATGTGAAAATGTGTGTTGATTTTTAAATGTGTAAAAAATGTAAAAGCTTAGCATGTCATAGGCTTTAATATCAACCTCCTATTGATTAGTACAACACTGAATAAATGGTTGTGGTTAATCCATATGAAATGGCTAAGTTGGTGCAGTAAAGAAATTTAAAGAGAGAAAACCATTAATGTAATGTATAATGATGTGGATATCATTGTGGCATGGAAGTGTAATATAAACGAGACAATACAGGTAAAACTATTTTTTGGCCAGTTTTGTCCCCTAACAGAGCAACTTTCACCTGCAAACAATGAAAATGTTCAATCTACACCATTCAATCACATTTATTTAACCTTCATCATAGACTTTTATAGTCAATTCTAATTCAAAAGGCCATTTTCTCTCACTCTTACCCAAACATATGTACCTAAAGCTGCTTCTACATTGACCACATTTTCCAGTCTTGTACTGAACAAGATTTTGAAAGTTCTTACAGAAGGATTTGTTGATATATAACTACTAGATTTAGTGAGGTTTTTATCCCCAAAAAGACATGGTAAAATTTGAGGTTTTCTATATTGTTTTAGTGATATCTGCACAACTCATAAACCTGGTTCTATCCATCATTGAGAACTTTTTCCTAGAAAAGTCTGAAATTTTGTTCATTTCTACACACAAAATGCACCCCATACATTTATCCTAAAATAAATAAATATATTGTCTTTGTAATTATTCAACTTCATTTGGTAACATAACATTGCAAGGCCAATACACCTCACCAGTTTTTTGTTTCTCTGTATACTAAATCAGTCACTGCATTTCCTCAGCCATTCATCCACAAGTGGCAATTTTACATGAACCAACACATGAACCTATACCAGACACGTCCAAAGTGCAGCCAAGATTTACTTCTGCCCCCAGCTTAAAAAATAAAATGTATTAGTTGTATTTATGTCAATTTTTTGTTATTTTAACATAATTTCTATTGTGTTCAAATATTTCTGCCTTTGATAGTTAAGAACCATATATAGTACTAATTTAACATAAATTACAGTCTCAATTTCTGATACACTGAAAATGTATATTATTTTGGTTCTCAACAAGTGGATCAATGGAAAAACAGGCCCTTCACATTTTTGGAGTATTTTAGACACACCTGAACACCAAACCCACCTTTTTTTCTAAGGATATACAAATCAGATAAAAATAAAATAAAAAAATTAATAAAATGTGCATAAGTCAGTGTTGCTGCCTACCTGTCACTCAAAGAGAGCTGGGAAGGTCTGCCCTGCCACAGCTCTTGCCTTTTACACAGCCCGCCACAGAGAGACAGGTCCGCCCTGAGTGCTGTCAACATCACAACACACACTCTGGTTCTGTTTGCACTGGAGTAAAAAGAGGGATGCAGATCAGATAATTTTACTACTATGTATTTGTGGAGTATATAGTCACTCCAAAAAGGGGTAACCGATCCAAAGTTGTGAATTCCAGCTCACAGGAGAGGTTTAAGCGGTATGGTAGCATGCTCTCTCATTTTGAGTTATTTCATTATCAAGGACCACGCCACACCAACAATGAACATTAGACAGATTATTGAAGTCAAGTCTGGATGAGAATGGTGGTATGTCATTGCCCTGTCAGGGCAGGGAGGGTGGGTCCAGAGAACGGAGACGAACAGTGCTGCGGTGGTGTTGGTGGGTATAAGAATGGCTTGTGGGTACATTGGAGGTGTGGCTGAGGTGCGGTTAACGTGAGGTGAAGTTGTGTTGTGGAGGTAGATGAGGCGTGGTCCTGCTCCCGAACCTACGTTAACATATTGACATCATATTGCAGTATCTCTTCCACCTAGCTGAAGTTTTTCTACAAATTTGTATTTTCTTATTTAATTTATGTACACATTACAATAAATAATATGAATGAAAACATTTTGATCTCTTAAGGAATCCATTTAGTTTAATATTTGTTCTCCTTAAATAAGATTAATTATAATGGGAGTATTTTTTCTTCAGTAGTTTGCTTTTCTCTTGTGACTTGACTTGTTCACACTGACACTGAAATCTGAATTGATCTGATGTGAGACTGATGAGACAGCGTTCAGAGCAGTACGGATGCAGCCTGTAATACCCTGCATGTGCAGCCTCAGGGACAAGTGCTATAGAGGGTCTATCCCCACACTGTAAAATCTGTTTAAATAAATTAAAAATAATAATAATAATAATAATAATAATAATAATAATAATAATAATAATAATAATAATAATAATAATAATAAATGAATTAAAAAACATCAATTCATATTAATGCTATTGTTATTTTTTATAGTTATTTATTGGGATTTTATCTAAACCTATTGAGACAAATAAAAATCCATCCAAAAAGTGTATCACGTCTCAACTGTCAAATTAAGATAACAAAAATATGAATTGCACCTGATTTTTGTAAATTAAAGTTAAGGTATTGCAGTTAATTATGTTAGTCTCTAATGTCAGATTGAGTGATCAAAAATAATAATTGGTGTAACTTAAACATTTGATTTGGCATTACTTGGCATTACTGCAATTGGTGTACTTGATTTTCAAAAATTTGGTTAGGGATTTTTTAGTTAGTATTTGATATTGATAATATCATTTTTTTTTTACTGGATTTATGGTATATTCTCAAATGTCAAATTAAGTGAACAAAAATATTAATAAGTTTAACTCAAAATCTTGAGTTGGCATCACTTAGTATCTGTAAGGCAATTGGTTTTACTAGATTTTTTTTTTTTTAAGTCAGTTTAACTTTTCATTCCTACAGAATGCACAGTTTGTACAGATAGCGGCTTGACGGACACCGCATTCATCAGTATTAGTTGAATGGAGGGAGCAGCTCATACAGCATTACTGGCTGACAGTGGAGATGGAGAGGGGCTGTTTTCACATGGGGGGCAGGGGGCAAGGGGGGGGATTGAAGGATGAGAGCAGGGCGCTGGAGATAAGCCATCACAGCCTGTGTACAGCCTGTACTATAGCAGCAGTGGATGGGACAATGGGAGTGGATGGCTTCAGAGTGGGGCTGTGTCAATGTGTCAGTCAGAAGTCTACCACATGTCTGTCATAAACCTCCAGATGTGAGTGAGGATTCTCCACTGACAGACAAAACACTGCAAGGCCTTTAAGTTGGAGAGAAATAATAAGGAAAGTAACTAGACAGTTTTACTCAAGAAATGTAACTTTTTACAACATTTACTTAAAGCTGTAGTTTCCTAAAAATAAATGTTAAAAATAATAATTAAAAAATGCATACAATATCTGACCCTGTTCTATGATGTAAAGTAGGTATTTGTCATAAATATCATTTTACTTTAGTCTCTCCTCTGGCCACTACAGCAACATCAAATCAGAGTTTATGTTGGCTGCCATGCCACACAAAATCTTTTAAAACAATTATTGGTGGTAGCCCACAAACTCTGATTTGATGTTTCTGTTTAGGCCAGGGGAGGGACTAAAGTAAAATAATAATGATGACACATACCTACATAATACATGAAAGAACAGTATTTATTGTATTTTGTTTTTTACATTTTTATCAATTTCCTACTTAAGTAAACCTCCAGACTACAGCTTTAAGTTATTTTTACTTTTGTAAGTAAAAATCTATATTCAAATACATTGTTTCTACTAATAATGCTGTCTAGAGGTTTTCTAAAATTAGAAATAGTTTTTTTATGTTTAAAAAGTATCTGACCCTGTTCTATGATGAACAGTAAGTAATTATAATTTGACTAATTCTTCCACTCTTCTTCTTAATCCCATGATTGCAAGATTGTGTATTTAACCTATAGTAATGAAAGTTGCTTCTCCTCCAGCAGTGCTCAGTTTGTCCTCTTTTGGCAGCTGTAAAAACAATACGTAGTACAGATTTAAAGTGAGGCTGAAATCCCGTCCATCACCAGGCCCTCTTCACGTGAATGAAGATCCTCCAGTGACGGACACAACACAGTGAATGGCCTTTAAGTACGAGAAAGAAAAAAAACAACACAGCCAGAACAGAAGCTCTCTTCAAAAGGAGAGACTTATAATTTGCAATAATGGCACACCAATAGCTCTCCACCAGGAAATTACTGCAAAAGCCGATCTGAAATATCCTTTTAACTGACAGAAACACATCCATTGTAGACAGAAGTCTTGTTTACTTGGTAAAATGGCATCAATTAGGAGCGGATGGCAAAATTAGCATATTCTCTTAATGGACTGGCCTTTCTCTGCGGCGCCCTCCCTGATTGTATGGAAGGGACATGTTAAGGGAGACTGAGAAAAGGTCAGGTGTCTGCACCATTCAGGTGATCATATTTTTCACCAAACAGTAGTGCATTCTCCATGGCTATTGTCATGTTATACGGCATGGCACAAGGCAGACCGCCGAGCACCGAGACTGCAACCAAATTAACATCAAGACAAAGTCAGTCATTCTGATGCTCTCCAGACAAGAGGCATCTGCAACTCGCTCTAATATTAGATCTATTCTCTTTGGAAATGTCCACAGTTTGACTGAAGTGAGCGTTTCTATGAGAGTAAAAAAATCATGTCTGTGATTAATCTCCCTCACTGAGGTAATGGACTGGACGTTTGTTCTTAGTAATAACAGAGGTCTAAATGAGAGGAGGTGTCAGACAGGTAAAGTGTTCATGCACTGATCTAATCAGTCCAGAATGATCTAATGTTTTGTTTTCATTATTAATAAGCTCTATCCATTTGAAGCTAATTAATTGTAAAAATGATATTTCATCATCAGAGCAGCCGTGTTCTGTAGAGCACACACCCCGCCCCTGCCCCCTCCCTCGCTCAGCCCAAATTGACTGGTCTTGCACAGTTGCAGCTGAACAAGAAAGAAATTGCTAGTGTCAAGACACAGTTTACAAATATGACATCTCCTCTGGCATGGCTGGAAATATGAAATATTGATTTATGTGCAGTAAAAGGTCTTATAAAAATGATCACATACACATGAGGGATTAATGCGCAGAAGATCAATAGAAATTTCATTCTTGACACTGGACTGTCACCTATGGTGAAATGCTAAAATAAAGAAATCAATATTATCTATGAAATGTCAAATTTATTATAATTATGTGGATGAAAGCTGGCCAAGTGGCTCCCAGGGGGCCAGAGGGATAGGTTAGCGCTTGCCGGCATCCCTCATGTCCCTCTCCGTGGTGCTGACAGTTTCTACGTATATTGGTGTATATTGGTGTAAGGCTGTGGTCTTCTGTATGGAGCAGTCCAGGGGGATGGTGAGGAGCAGCGTGGCCACAGCTCGTGTAGTTAACAGCTGTTAGCTTTAGCACACAGCCCCTGACTCTGGACCTATCTGACAGCTGCTGCTGACTCCGACAAGAGCCAGGCCACGACATGACGTCCCAGCATGCATCCTGCTCCAAACATGACACTTCCCGTCAGGAGAGTATTGATCTGAGCGCCCTAATCACTGTCAAAATCATTTGTTTGGCTTCGAATAGTGACAAAAATAACAAGAGAATTTAGACATGAAACACAAACCGTTCAGCCACAATTTTCAACAACAATTATTATGCCATTTTTGACTGTACCATATACAACAAAAAAACCTTAGGTGTTATAATAGGTGAACTTTTAAAGCCATTGTTTATTTGCTATTGTTTTAAACTAAGAGCTCTTTGTGTTCCCTCACTTGTTTTCCATGTCTAATTAATATCCTTTGAATGTGTGGGGATCAATTTATTTAATCGATGCTGGGTAGTGCCTGTGGTCTTCTAAAGGTCACTCAGATATGGAACGGAAAATCATCTGCGCCAGTCCACCGCAAGGCCGGGAGGTAATTTGAATGTGGCAGCTAACTTTGCATCTGATCACACATTTTAGCAGAAAAAAAAAACAGTTTTGCTTTTGTCTTGCCCGTTTGGTGGTAATAGTGCTTCCTGCAGCAGCACCGTCGTGGGGCAGCTGTGTAATCCGTTTAACAACCGCGCTGGCTATTAAACGGAGCCACGAAGCCGCCAGAGATAGCCAATAAAACTGGCACAATATCACCCCTATTAAACAATCATCTCTGCTGTTTTTGAAGAAGTTCCGGGGGTGAAAAAAACGGGGAGGGAAAAGCCATAACAAAATGTAATCAAGCAAAACATTGGGATTTTCCTCTACAAAAATAACAGTTCCCATCCCATTCAGGTGCCTTTTTACGGCTTATCACAAAAACACGAGACGCACACAATTTATCTCTACGGATATTAACGGGGGGAAAACAAATTGCACGGTTAGTTTTTTTTTTTTTTAAGTGTCCCAAATCGAATTCATAAGATCACATTTTGAGAGATAGAAGCCGTGGTTATTTCTGAGCGCCTTTTAGCGGCTTATGTGCTAGTGTCGGATGAAAGACGCTGTTGATGGAGTCTTTGAGGTGGCATCTTGAAGTGCAGCAAGTGATAAAAATGGGGGGAAAAAGGAAAAAGGAATAGGAGGGAGGTAGGATAGGAGCTTCCTTTTCCGTAGCCGAGGTGTAAGGACTTATCAGGGGGAGGATGATTACCCCACAGCCGGCGCGATTACGGTGGCCTCTCAGGGTCAAAAGCAGGCGCTGGATGAAAGAGGCAACTGAAGCCCCGCTATCCGGCCGCACATCAGCCATTAGCATTAGCGAAGGCGCTTGTCCCACTCCCACACCAACTCTAAAGCTACAAACAAGGAGAGGCACAATCGCAGACACACCAGCTCGCATGGGTTTACATGAGCTTAGGCCATCCATTTGGATTAGGTATAGTGGCTTGATAGGCAAGTTAGTAAAGAATTTGCAAGGGACAAAAAGTACAAAACAAAAAAATATATAATTACACACACATATAAAAATATAATTACACACACATAATTATTATATATATATATATAATAATTAGCAAAAATGCACCAAATACTAAAGTTGTATCAATTGCAGGTGTTATTAGATAAGGTGGTTTATATCATTGGAATTGCAAAAATACACATGATTCATTTCATGTTGCGTCAGATAATAATTTTAACCGATTTTGTGATGAAAAAAAGCAAAAACAATAAAACAAACAAACATTATTTATTATTTATGACGCGCTCCCCTTACTTCTTCCTCTCCTCTATCACAGTCTTACACAAACCAGAAAGTCGGAATTTTTAAATAAAACATCACTCAAATGATTCCTGATAGATTGTAGTTCTTGATAAATAAAAAATGTTTCAACCAATCAGAGAGCTCTTGACCTGTGGAAGTGTGTGATTGGTTGAAAACAAGTGTCCCTGCTCTCTAAAACAAAAACCCTTATAACACAGCCCACAGAGGGTCTCAGATGACTTCTGGTATGTTGTACTATTGGCTGTGA
Organism: Philypnodon macrostomus; assembly: GCA_036025475.1. Lineage (NCBI taxonomy): Eukaryota > Metazoa > Chordata > Actinopteri > Gobiiformes > Eleotridae > Philypnodon > Philypnodon macrostomus. The sequence goes on from JAVQKC010172709.1 coordinate 12,641, forward strand.
TAGGATGGCATGCTTACACAACATCATGCTTATAGTAAACCTTAGTTAAGACATTGGTGCATTTCTCTGTATGGTAAAGATTCTTCTCCAGGCCTCAGTTTACTCCTTATTTGGACTGACTCCTTCCCACGGTTAGGCCATATATTATTTGTGTTTAGTTAAGGTGCACCCCTCCTCTCTCGAGGATTGGAATGTTGTACTGAGTGAATGCAGTGGGGCTAGATAGTTGCTAACTATAGGCCGATGCAGGAAGAAGATGACATCATATCTGCATATGACCACCAATGGGAGAAGACTCGAGTTTAATAAATTCAGTCTGGACTTTAGATCGAGAGGTCACTCAACGGTGTTGCCTGGGCTGAGCGG
>JAVQKC010172711.1:0-28042 GCA_036025475.1 Philypnodon macrostomus
TGTCAATCTCACGCTCCATCCTTCCCTCACTCGTGAACAAGACCCCAAGATACTTGAACTCCTCCACCTGAGGCAGGGACTCTCCTCCAACCTGGAGAGAGCAAGCCACCTTTTTCCGGCATTTGAACCACAATGAGAAATACACTGATCCGGCCCAAGGTTCCTGTTTGGGCATTGCTTGGTAACATCAAGATGTATCCTTATCATCTAAAGACTTTTACTTCTAAATGTGGTGCAGATTTAGGGGTTCTAGAGCAGCGGCTGTCGTGGGTTATGTCTGTGGTTACGTCTTCCTTGAGCATAAGCCAAGATGAGCCTGAGATCCTGACTGGTTGAATTACAGCTAATATTTGGTGCCCAGATGTAAAACTGATTTATGTGCTTTTTGTCTTCATCCAACCATCAGAATTCTCCTTTTTACTTTGAAGTTAGGTAACCCCGAACCCCCCATTGACAGAAGGCCTATGGTACACTTAAAACAATTATTAAACATACTGTCATTTTCAACAGTTGACGGGTGACCCTTCTCAATCAGATATTTTTACTCTTGTGTATTTCTTGTCTTGATTATATGATATGATGATATATTGATTGATAGACAGCACAAAACACTCATACACTCACACATAGTGTACATGGCGTAAAAGCTCCCACTATGACCGAGCCCTCACCTGTGGGCTCATGTAACAAACATTGCCACAAGCTACCAAAAATGGGCAGGTTTGAGTCAGAAAAAAAAACTGGCAGGCACGGCTGGCAAATGTTGGTGACTCACTGTGTGCACACCCAACTGTGAGAGACACACAAGAACATACACGCCAAGAACATACTGTTGTAATGAAAATGACTAAAGTCTTAACGCAAAAGAAAGATGCTAGTCAAGGCAACTTATTGTAGCCTAGGGTTATGTGTGTGTGAAGCTGGTTGACGCTCATCCAAATTATAACATGCCAATGCCTCAGTCCTCAGCCAGAGCAGACATTAAAACACATCAAGAGCTCACAGATTCAAAAGTGTAACTCCTCTGTCTGTACCCACTGTATGAGCACCATTAGGTGTAAAACAGACAATGTCCTGCCTCATCTTGTACACAACTAAAAATCTATGAGTAAATGATTAGCTTATTAATGTTACAAACAGCGCCTCTACATAGACCCATGTTAAAGGAATACATTGGAGTAAAATAAAACTAATAAAGCTGTATTATAAAAGGATGTAAGGCTTACTAGTTACAGTAATATGGGTTTTTCTATAGGCCTACTAACTTTATTCACAGTAAGCTTTGGTCTGGTGCGGAATACCATGCATTGTTAAGAAAATAATGCAGAAAGTCTTGCAGTTGTATAACCTGACATCTATATAAATCTTGTTGCTAATCTATAGTGATTTAATGTCATAAACTATAGCCTACTGTACCGTTTTTCAGAGGCGCTGACTGGTTTTCAAACTTGAATAGGCCTACCCTGTCACTTGATGTCAGCTGCCTTTTTTTTTCAATAACAAATGCCACTGATTAAGTGCCCATTAAAATGTCCAAGGAGATTCAGGGACATGTTTGGGGGCTAAATGCTAGGGCCTCAATTAAACTTGACCACAACTGAACTTGTGTAAGCTATTTGTAACTGCAATGGAAATAGCAAAGAATGTGGACTTTTAACTTGGCAAAACAGGACAGAGGGCAATGGGTGGGGTATAATGCTCGACTGTCAATTTGTAATTAGCTTATACCTGCATGCTTCATACTGGGATTGTAATAATTAACTACCTAAGCACATTTAGCAATAGTTCAAAGGATGACTTTTATCTCAGTAAGGCGTTATTAAACACGTGAAAGATATATACATACAATTTGTATACGTAAAGTTGACCTACCTATCTGGCTTAAAACGTCAAACAAAACTCAAGCACTTACATTCTTTTATCTACCGGCTTAAGTTGCCGATGCATGGCGAGGGAGAAGCCGAAGAGACTGCCTGACTCCCCGTTCTTCCGCAGGACATTGTCGCTGTCTAGGTTAAAAGCGGACAGTCTGTTGCATCCCAGCAGAAAGACGAGCCAGAGGGCGCAGGTGACCCGGACCTCCATGATAAACTCCGCGCTTCTTGACCGGGCTAGTCCTGAGAGCAGAGGGAGCAAAGTGCTACTGACGGTGAGCGCTTCAATGTGGCCCAGTGTATTCTGACTGCTCCTCCCACCGGCTCCTGTTTATTATACAGTCAGTAGTACAAACTTTACTGACACACTGGGGGACACCCCTTCATTTGATGTCAGTGCATGTTTTAATGGTTGCCATGGATTGTTGAGTGGATAGGAAATCACTCACAAAGTCAGTCAGAAACGCGCATGTCTGTACATTGTTGTATTCTCTACCTGTAGCTTAATGTTTGCTCTGTCAGCAGATATAAAGTGGAGGTGGCGGATACTGTGAAAAGAAACGGGACATTCTCACAGTATCAACCACATGAGAACATATTATTTCTTGTGTCACCTAATAAACATAGGCCCTAAATATAAAATACTCATGAAATTATATACTTTATTTTCACTTCAGAAGATAGTGGCTTGTGTCCAGAGGTGGGTAGTGCTCAGTTACATTTACTTGAGTAACCTTAGAGTAGAGTTTTACTGCACAATACTTTTTACTTGAGTAATAATATATTTGAAGTAACTGTGCTCTTGCAAATTTAGAAAGAGTAAGAGTACTTTTACCACCTCTGTTTGTCAAGAATAGTTTTATGTGAAAATGTGATGATGTGGAAATTTGAAGTTTTGATGAAGTTTTTAGTTTATCTTTTGAAAATATCAAAATCTGTTTATTATATATATTTTTTTTTTGCCAGATTACCACAAAAATTAAACAAATAATCTGACATTATGCTCAGACAGTTAATGTTTTACCAGTACTTTTCTACTCTTACTCGAGTAATTATGTGAATGAGTACTTTTTACTTGAGTAACATTATATTGAAGTAACAATACTCTTTGTCTGCCCACCTCTGCTAGTGTCTAACATAAAGGCTCTTAAGATGAGTCACAAACCCAGAAGGACCCTTAAGGCATTTCACTAGACACTGACCCAGAGCTTGTCCTCACACAACACAGTAGCATTTCAGCTCACAACACCGGCTTTGTTTGCACACACAGACACTGACAGGGAGAGAGACAAGCTCCCCACATGTTGTATAAAAAGGCACAATTAATGGTGGCGCAGGGAAAAGGGCAACGGAAGAATGTGCTTCCAGTACTGGTCAGTCATTTAGGCTGTAGACTCTATTAAGAGAATGACTTTGCTTTTGTTTAAAGATAAAAATAAATATCTTGATTTTGTTTACTGGAAGATAAATGTAGTTTCTGATGCCTTTGAACATGAAAGAATGAAAGTCACAGTCCTGGCCACAGCCACATTTGGCAGTGAATCTGAAAATATAATTGGATTTGTTTATATTGTGTTTACGATCATGTGGCTCTTTGCTTGTTGTTTCTGTTCATATTAGCTGAGCAAAGTCATTATGGCTGCGTTAATACAAGATCAAAAACAAAAGTCAGATATTAGGGTTTCTAGTTTAATTGTCAGTGTGATGACTTTATGTGGTTTATTGTTATCTTAGTTCAAGATTTGTGCTGTCTTACATTTGCTTATCAACATATTGATCCTTCTCCTGGGAAATAAAGCTCCCACACAGTGAAGAGGCCTGGCAGCAGAGTTATACATCCATTTATTGATACAAGGATTAGATTTAAGGAGATTAACAAGCAGGTACAACGGCTATAAGAGTTAAAACAACCAATATGTAAATTATATTAAATACTGAAGTAAACAAAATATATATAGCCTACATAAACACCTTTAAATGTAATGGTATTCACATGTGTTTAATTTGTGATTCACCCCCTTAATCACCCCATAATAAATTGCTGTTAAGCAATAATTCAGCTATTATCAAATTATGTTAAGGCAGTTAATATGTATGACTATATGATTATTGGCCCACAGAGTTCTGGCCTGAAGTGCAGAAATCAAGAGTCAGTGCCTGGACTCGCCCGACCACAGCCCTGTAATTGTTCAAATTCAGAGAGAGAAAGGCCTCACCTGAGGGTGTGGTGTCACAGAGTGAACTCAAGGAACAAGGAAGCAAGGCGTGTGCTTTATAGCACTGCAGAAACACATAGCCTCTGGGCTCCACAAACAGGCACATGCAGATTTCACAACAGCTCCCAACCCAAGACATTTCATAATCTTTGTTTGACTGAGCTCTGTGGCTTTAGTTGACTTATGGTAATCATTTTGAATCAATTACTTTATGTCAGATGTAAAAGTGAAGGAACATATGTCATCTTGAAGCCTTCAATATATTTAACTAAACAGGACACATAAATATTTACCTAATTATTGATCAAACTGCCTCTTGTATTACCATGAACAAAAACACTTACCCTACAAACCCTACAGTACTTAAGCTCAACCTAAAGATGCTTTGGTTTAATGAAATTTCATACATTTATGTCCTCACATGATGTCCAGTTGCCATGATAATTCATTTTAGATTTCATTCCAGAAGAGATAGCATTCATAAGCTACAGCGTATACAGTATTTAGCCATGAAGACATTTAATGCACTGAACAATTTAAAGTTTATTGTGTATCATGTTTTAAAAATACAGATAATGTAAAGCTATTATTCACCACTCCAGTGACATTGGACTACGACTTATATTCCTTTCTAGTATCCCATAGTAACATTATTGATTCTGGTATGGCTTAAATTGTGCTTCAAACACAGTGAATGCAAATGAAAGAGATCCTGAAAGCTTCTTGATGAGTGGATTGATTGCAGTCAATAAGATGTAATTGATGTCTTCTTTTGTCCATCCTCAGGGAAATGGCCACCCTCCTTTGTCTGTTCATCACCTGAATGAACTGTGCAGGCCCTAGCCCTTGCCAGAGGTTGAAATGTGATATGGTCTTACTTGAGGGATGTGTCCCCTTGACAGTACAGGTGTGCTTCAAAAGACTTCCAACCACAAAGTGAGAAAACTTTACTTTCAATTTTCAGACAGATTGAGTTTAGGTTTGTACAATATACTAGACTGCATTATATTACTAAACCAACAACATCCACATGTAAAGAACAGTGTAGGACCATGACTATTTGAACTAGAATATAATCAGTAGAACTAACTTCCAGTTTAGTCACACATACCACAGCCTAAAGCGTGTATAGACCAGTGGTCCGAGGTGCCAGTCCCAAGCCTAGATAAAGACATAAAGATAGTTGATACAAGGATACTGTGTTGTTTGTTATTATTTCAGGATTAATGTTCCACTGCTTCACTGTCATTGAATCTCTGACAGTGAGGTGACCTAAGATATAATTTGTTGAGAGTAATACAAAGAAACTCGGTCTCTTTGCGGGTTTATCTCATATGTCAAAATGTGTGAAGTTGTAAAACTGGTTTTTCCCTTGCCCAGGGAAAGGCATAGCATTGTGCAGGACAGAGGGCTACTTCACAGTAAAAACACACACACACCATTCATGTTTTCATTGTTTAGGTTAAGGAGTGTGTGAAAAGTACAATAAAAAATGTGATACTTCAGCAGACCTAGCCTCCCACACAAAATATTTCCAAAAACAAACGCATTCCTCCAACAGTAAAAGTGTCAGGATGAGGTCAAAAAGGTTTTCCACCTTGTTAAGAGTCATTCTAGAGGAGACCCTCCCGCGGCAGTCTGGTGACTCAAATTTTACTAGACTCTTCTTCTGGCACACAACACATGCATTCCTTCAGATTAACTGTAACTTGTGACACACAGAGTCTTTTTTGCCTTTGGACTAATTTCACATAGAAAATGCCTCGTTAATGCACTCTGGAGCTGGGTGTTTGCTGCACACTATGGTTTTGATATCACTGTGATTCATACAACCAAGGGTAAACAATCATAACTACTTAGGTACTGGGTAATAAGCATGAAGCTACAATCTGGCGTGTTTACACTCAGAACAGATATAGAAAATGTTCATTAACATGCACTGTACCTTCCAGAAAAATACATACATTTAACATATTAATTTTTACATTTGTTTTCTACAGACTCAACTGCTCCTTCTATTACTATAAAAACGATGACTTCTAATACTTGGACCAGCAGTGGATCAGGAGGTCCTTGGGCAAGACACTTCACCCATGAATAATGCACTCATTTGTAAACCCCCTATAGACATCTGGTGCATTATTATTACTTCTACAAAGTATAATTGTATTGCTCCCATCACTACAACTACTTACACTCATTTATGTCTGAACTGAACACACGTGCAATCCCCTTTCTTAGGTCAAGAATATATATTATTAACTTAATGAAGTACTTTCATTTCTGCTATTACACTAACCAGGAAAAGCTTTGTTGGTTCATAACAGGATATAGTTAACTAGTCAAATAAGCACTTTTTGAGTTTTCAGGTGCTATGACTACTGATAGCTCAACTCACCCTGAATCACTGAATGCCACTTTTCCATGGGAACGATTGTTGTCTCTAAATGTCCAAAAATCATATGTGACCTACTAATTTCCCAATTTTACAGGTCTCCATAGAAACCAGGAATTTGTGGTACAGCGATAACATCTCAGGTAAGTGGGATATATAACACTTTCCTTCTTGCACAAAAGCAGATGGTCAGACATGCATTCACATGTGCAGTGTCTGTGTACAACATTATTTTATGGTATTGTATGTAGTATTGTATGTGGCAGATATAAAGTCTAAATAAAGTTAAAACACACAAGACAGGTTTTATGCATATATTGGTTTTGATGAAAACACTCAGATGCAACTTTATTAGGCACACCCTCATTTTCACCTATCAGTCACATGGGAGCAGCTAAATGCATTTTGTCCTGAGTCACTACATATCCATATGAGCATCAAAGGGTAGTCAAAAGGTGACTAATGTGGTATAGACTGGTATGAGTATTTATTAATCTACTGGGATTTTCAGACACAGCCATCCATTGGATTTACTGACAATGACACAAAAATGAGAAAAGATCCAGTGAGTGCCCCATTACAGAGTGTACCAAAAGTGGTGTATACAAATAAAAAGGACTGGCACCCAATTGTTTAATGGTAATCTACATAGCCGCCTCTGCGCATAACATTTTTAAGTTGAGTTTTAAGTCCGAGTTCAAATTCCAGGAGGCTCACTAAGGAGAAGTGGTAGATAAACAGAAGAGTGTAAGGCAAGAACAAGAACAAGTCCCAACGTGTGAAAGAATGAAACAAATAAGTGAATTCATGACAAAGATCCAGCGCCACTCCCTGCCACTCCCTGCACCCTCCAAAATCCTTTACTGCTAAATTAACATCTATCATCATATAACTGTAGATATGTAATAAGCAAGTCACTTCCTGTCCTGTTATGTCCACTTACAAATCAGCTGACCCACCTTTGTTTGTGCACTCTGCTGTATCCCGCCCATAAACTGGCATTGCATTGGCAGGAAGTTAAAACACACCCTATACACTGGGACGGAGGCCAATGTCTCTTCATAAATGTGTTCATCTGATGCATCATTGCTTTGCCATTCGCATTTTTACAGCTACAATTTTATGAAATCAATATTTCCCAAACAGCATTGTGGCTAACTGGATAGATTATTTATTGTAAACAAAAGTTGTTAATTTATACTGTAGTTAAGATAGGACTCTTGTGTGGCTGTACTATTATACCTACTATGATCTCACACACATGTAAGAGTTATTAAATCCACCTGGAGACAAAAACAAAAAGATGTATTGGAAAAAAGAAAAAAAGTGTTGCTATGCCTGGAATTTATATCCAGCAGATTTTCACTGAAAACACAAGACTGATTTTGTAGTATTATTAACATTGTGTAATGTTTTGTGATTATACAATTGGTAAACACTGACTAATGTACAAAAATGTATGTGCTTAAACAAAGTAATATGTTGGCTTGCGCTTACTGGGATCATTTGTATTAAGTAAGCTGCCATCTACTGGGCAGACTTGACAATGCAGGAGAGTTTGAAGCAGATGTCTAGCTTGTCTTATATTAGTTTTAATTAAGCACAAATAAACTTGACTAAATTAGTTTTTATGTAAATATTAAGAAATTTATGAATTATGAAAAAACATGTTTTGTTCAGTTTTATTTGGATTCTGATAAATAAATAAATAAATAAAGCAGAGATACAGTATGAAGGTATAAATAGTTGTGTTTTAGTACAAATAGTAGTACAAATATGATGTTTGCATTGTTTATCCTACATGTTGTCCTCCTCTAGTTTAGTAAGAATATCCACTCCATCCGCTGTAATGACCACTGTGTGTTCAAACTGAGCTGACCTACACGAAGAGAAACAGATACAATGCATTCGTTCTGTTTTCATTTGGGACTTAATGTGTTTGTGAGAAGCACACTTTTTTACCTTTTGTCATCTGCAGACACCGCAGTCCATTTGTCTTTAAGAATCCTAAACTCTGTTGACCCCTCCATCAGTATAGGCTCTATTAATACATACAATGTTTTTCACTGATCATACGGTGAAATACTAAATAGTAATACACTCAATTCTGCTTTTAATGTTTGTGTATTTTAGTTACATAGTGACAATAAAAATAGTGGCAAGAGGAAATGAATCAGGAATTGGGGAATCAACTTACCTATTGTGAAAGCCATCCCTTCATCCATAGTCATTTCATTGTCATTTGCTTAAACCAAAAACAAGGAAAAATATTGTTATATAAATAATGAGCTATACAACATACAGAAATCATGTAAACTCACCATGATGCCAGATCTCAGGGTGGCAATGAAAACTAGAGCCTATTCCATGTCCTATAAAATATGGGCACACTTGGAAGCCACAGGCATGCGCTATTTTGCTGCCAACCAAACAAAAACAAATAAATTGCCAGAACAAAGACATGAATGCGTTTGTTGACATTAGCTATTGTACCTGATCGTGTTTCCTATCACACACAGAGGAGCCCCGGGTTTGCAGGCAGAAATTGCCTCATCTCTGCAAAGTCTGGCCGTTTCTACTAACTTCTGTCCAACCTCATCAACTTCCCCAATTAAGAAAGTTTCAGAGGTGTCACCATGGTAACCATCTAGGTATACCTTTCAAGACAATGGCATTTAAATATTATATTAAATAAGTAATTTTCTGTATTTCTAAATATATTACATACAGTGACGTCAATGTTGATAATGTCCCCATTCTGAAGTTTCCGACTAAAATAAAATGGTAACAACAGTTATTATACAAAGATAACAGTGTGAAAATGTGTGAAATTAACAACTGAAGATGTGTCCTGTCACCTGTCAGGTATGCCATGACACACCACATTGTTGACAGATGTACAGACAGACTTTGGGAAGCCTCCATATGTGAGAGGAGATGGGTAGGCGTTGTGCTTGATTGTCTCCTGATGCACAATAAAGTCTATTTCATCTGTTGTCATACCAACCTGAAAGAAACGGGACGTTTTCACAGAGTTCCCTTTAACATTTCTTAATTTTCTAGGTACGCACATTCAGTCTTTGCCCAGCTAGCAGTAACACATGTCTGGCTAACTGACATGCTTTGGCCAGGCCTTCAATCTGCTCTTGGTTTTTTATCTCTATGTAGTCCGGCCATTCTGGCATTACTCCAGTCCCTACATAGTCAGGGCGCACAATATGCTAGGGGGAAGAAAGTGAGCATTAGATTTAGGTAAAAGTGCAATGATAGACAATAATCAAGCCTATGTACAGAACATGCATGTCAGTGCTTACAATACTAGCAAAAATAAACTGTAGGCTTATGGATTGCAATGTGATCCATTTAAATAAAATGTATGTCATATTATCCACACATTATATGTACCTTTGGCACAGCGTAGGCAGGTCTAACTATTGCTGGGCGAACTATATTCTGTGATTGACTTTTCCACTTGTTCCAGAAAAAATGTCGACATTGCTGATACAGTAGGTTTGGGTGAGGACCACAGACATTAAAGCGACATGTACTCCTCAGAAAACCACCAAGTCCTGCACAAAAACATACGAAACATTAATTTTCTCACCATATATTTAGGTAAATGAATAAAGTGCACATAAAGTTGTAACTACTATACACACAACATAATGAAAATGTAAAAATATGATAATGCATCAAAGAAACAGACCATCTGTCAGGCACAAATCACAGTAGGTCACTATTTGTGTCAACTGCCCTCCGTCAAAACAACGCTCTTTCAGTCAACTATCAAAGACTGTCAGCATAACAACCCTATAGAGCAGCATACTGATTCAGAGAGCAATAAATATTCCCTTAAAGGTAGCTTCTTTTGTACTTCAGCAAGGCTCTGAGTGTTATTTACAGTACCTCTTGTTGAAAGTGCTGCAGAACAGTGCGCCGCCATGATACCACTGATCACGTGGTTCCTGGGTCACGTGGTTTACAGAAAACTCCTGTAAAAAGAGTCAGAGTTTCACCGACAACAATGTACTTGTTATAATACATTATTCAACTACTGTTTACCTTAAACAGTAATCAATCAATACAGCAGCTGTATGCGTTCTGATCCAATAAAGTCTGCAATCGTGGCAACATATGTGCATTTTAAGTCATTGTTTATATAGCACAATATACTTGATACTAATGTCACACAATGATACATTATAATTTACTAGTAATAATGCTGTAGTGCAGGTATCACCAGGTCATAGCCTTATCAATGACAACAAACACGCTTTATCTAGCAGCGACACTTTCCCAAGGCCACAAAAGATAAGCATCCTCTGACAGGAGACTACAGGCTACACAGCACAAGGGCATATTCACTGGCTTGCTCTAAAACTGTATGAAGTTGGTATTAAAGAAAGGGGCGTGGGACTAACGAAAAAATGCGATGGGCGTGTGTTCTGTAAGAGCACCAGCGAGGGCAGCCCAAGTCTTCGCCACAATGACACGTGACCTATGGAAGCGCCTGGATCCTATGGTCTGGATACTACACTACCTGTGTAGCGGGAGGCGTCAAATTTCATAACAACGTTAGCTCATATTTGTGTTAATGTTATGCCAATCAATTAACAACTTAAGGAGTGGCATTTGTGGGGGTTATCCGTCCCGTATAGGCGTCTCTAACCCTGCCGAGCTCGTTCTACAGACGCGAAGGCAACCGTTTCCTTTTTGTGTTACGCTCTCTCTCTCACTGTACGTGACGTCAAACCAGCATGGCGGTCAAGGTGACTTCGGCATCTCTTTCCTTATCCCATTAACCATTATTTTTAACATTCTTAGGTGTTTTCTGTTCGTTTCTTTGAGTGGGAAGTGTTGCAGTTTGACTTTGTTTTCAGGACCGTGTAGGTTGTTTGCGGATGCAGTGTGCTCTGAGCGTGTAGCATCACTAGGTTTAGATCCATGGCCTTGGTGAGAGAAGCTGAACATCAATAGTTAGCCTGGTGCCGCTAACCGGCTGCTAATGCCTTTCTCATAACCTTACATGCTAACGTTATTTACAAGTCTTTAGTGTACTGCAACCAATTGTTTTTTGCTACGATCTTCTCATAATAACCCTCTGTAAGGTTTTATCCGTGTTTATCCTTTACATGTTGTTAGTATAGCTTTGCTAACCAGCTGTCATTCATCAATTTGGTGTCGATATACCTATTTGGTGGTTATTTGCACTATTTAAACTTTGGTCATTATTTGCACTACTTTAACTATTGGTCGTTAGCAATGGCATGGTATCTGTCTGAATCTATGTATGTGCAGTGGTCAATTCAAGGAGACCTGAAATAGTTGGCTTGCTTTTGCATGTTTGTTTTTTTTAACAGTAGTTTGTATGTAGATTCAAAAAACAAAAGAGTATTATGTGCATGACTGAACTGTGTGGTTTTTGTAGGTGCAATCTACTAAACGTGGGGACCCAACTGAGCTGAAGGCAATCTTCCAGAAGGTAAGTGTTTTGTTAGTAGTGAAGCTCACATTTGCATTGTAAATAGTTTCATGTATTGTTTTGGTAATTAACTAACTTGGTCAAAAAGTTGGGTTGGGTTGGGAATGAGTCTGTAATGTTGTATCATGGGGTTTAAATTACAGCATTAGCTACAGCCTTTGGTTCAGCACACAGCAGTGAAAGGTACCATTGCAGCCCCTGATCAGTAGATACCTTCTACTGATCACAAGTAGAGCTGTAGATCCTTACAGTTGTATTGCAATGTACCACAGTTTGGTGAAGGCAGTCCAAGGTTATGTTGAGGTAGTAACACAGTTAAGAAAATCAAGGGTAATCAAGCAAAACAGTGTACTGTGTGACCTCTGTGTGACCTCTGTGTGACCACTGTGTGACCAGTGTTGTGACTGGTGCGTGTGTAGGTAAAAAAACGTAAAATATCTCACAAGCTCAAGCCATTGTTGGTCTCATCTTGTGATACTCGACCAGCAGGAGTGTCAGGACAGTGTTGAGATTAAACTTGAGTTGAGTTTGCCACAGTGGCAAAACTTGAGATGACTTAAATCATGATGCTTTAACCCTTTGAACCCTAAAAACAGGATGTGAAACAATACACTAACCACAGAATACTATATTATGCCGGACATCAAATTAAACAGTAGCTTGGTTGCTACAAGACTATCTAAATCATATTTACCTGCCCAAACACATTTCAAATTATTAACATTTTTTTTATTATTGTTTTTTGCTGTGTGGCATCTTTATTTTCACTATATCAGTAACACCTATGCATATTATTAACACAAATCCACTTAATGATCCCTTTACAATGACCCCAAGACTATTCAAATGCGCCTTGGAGTTGCTGAACTATAGTAATATCTTTATGGGTCTGCATTTTTCAAGGAGTGGTTTTCAAAATAGGCTTATGGTTCAAAGGGTCAATATCAATGTTGGTCTCAGTGCGATCAACGCTTATGAAAAAAGAGAACGTAGTCAGATACATTAGATGTTGATACTGTAGGTAAGATGTCGATATAAACGAGTATTACATAAATGGGGCAAACATTTTGCATGTGGACAAAGAGATGGTTGTTTAAATTGTGTCTTTTATCATGCTCTCAGAATGCCAGTGTGGTGGATAAAGATGGAGAGAAGTTTATGACCCCAGGAGATTTTGTCCAGAAGTATTTAGGACTGCACACACAGATCCACCACAACCCCAAAACTGTCCAGCTTATTGCTGCTGTCGCTGATACTACAAAAGACGGGTATGTAGAATAGACCCTATCTTATTATCTGTAATGGGAAATTTATTGAACTATATCTGATTCTAAGTTACTGTTAGAAGTACTCAAGATTAGATAACACACCTAATGACATTGCATTGGTGTACACTGTTGGTGAATTTAGCATTTTAAAACCCAATGACCAGAATCTAAAATACTACTATTGATAAGAATTAGATTGCTGACAGTTTTTTTATGTTTAGATTTAGTACTTTTGATTTACAAATTTTCAATTTTTTTTTTCACTTCTCCACACAACTCTGTCCACAATGGCAGGCTGATCTCTTTCCAGGAGTTTCTTGCTTTTGAATCAGTATTGTGTGCACCAGATGCCCTCTTCATTGTCGCCTTCCAGCTGTTTGACAAAAATGGCACCGGGAATATTTCGTTTGGTAAGTAACGTTTGACTTTTAAATATAGTAAACGCGTATAGTGTAAATTACTCCTTATGTTTTGTCTCCACGTGGAGTAGGAATTTGTGAAAGTTGTTAACCCGATTAGTCTATGGGCTAATTCACTGCACATGCACAAGCTTACATAATTGCTCTTGTGTTTTTTTTCTTTCCCCTCATTGGGTTTTAAACATCATTATTACACATATTTGGAAAGGTCAGGGCCTCGGTAGGAGTCGGTAAAGGGTTCACGCTCCTCCACTATTATGTCTAGTATACATATATGATGATGTATATAACAAAACAAAGTAAATGATTAAGTTGTTGATGTGTTTTACTTTTCTGGTGCAGAAAATATCCGGGACATCTTCAGTCAGACCACAGTGCACCATCACATCCCTTTTAACTGGGACTGTGAATTTATTCGGCTGCACTTCGGCCATGATCGCAAGAAATGCCTCAACTATCTAGAATTTACCCAGTTTCTTCAGGTAGGCACCACAGGTTTACATGCTGACCATATGTAGTCTAACCTTTTATACTTGTCACTCGTTGCAACACTACACCATTGCATTGATACTATTTTTACACTGGTGTTCGTTCTTAGGAGTTGCAGTTGGAGCATGCACGGCAAGCATTCGCCCAGAAGGACAAAGGGAAGAATGGTGCCATCTCAGCTATGGACTTCAGTGACATTATGGCCACCATTCGACACCACATGCTCACACCGTTTGTGGAAGAGAATCTTGTATCAGTAAGTTTGAAACAAACAACAGCCTGTTTAGCCAATAAAATCTTCCATACAATTCAAAATGTTAGAAGTATTAGATTAAATTATATTATAAACTTAAATAGTATTACTTCTTCAGTAATACATTTCCACAAAAACAACAACTGAGTAGGGCACTGGTAGGTACAATCATCAGTATCAAATCCCCATTCCCTTCATCCAGTCACTAAGTCAAAACAATAGCTGTCTGTTTTCACATTGGTTGTTTTCTTCAGATAGTGAATCAGTGTTGACACCACATTTTCAAGAGTTTTTTAAAATTAATTTAATTAAAATAATTTACAGTTTTGTTATAGATGTAGAAACTCTTCGATCATAAGAGCTTTGTAGCCAAGGAAGAGGAAGCAAACACACCTCTTTTGAAGAAGGCTGAAATGACCATTTAACCTTAATTTTCAACACTTAATTTAATATAACGGCTTTCTACCCTAGGCTGCAGGTGGTGGTACATCCCATATGGTCAGCTTCTCTTACTTCAACGCTTTTAACTCACTTCTGAATAACATGGAATTAATCAGAAAGATCTACAGTACAATGGCTGGCACGAGGAAGGATACACTGGTAACAAAAGGTGTGTATTACTACTTGCTCTAGCAAGCACACAAATATTTTTGTGTCAGAAGAGTAACTCCCTGCCCTGTCTTTTTTCTAGAGGAATTTGTTCATTCTGCCAACAAGTTTGGACAAATCACTCCAATGGAAATTGACATCCTGTACCAGTTATCAGGCCTGCATTCTCCCTCTGGGTAAGCTGACATTTATTTCTGTGTAATGTTTATTTTACCTTTAGTGTCTGTATTTAAACTTCTTTATAATATGCTAGGCGCCTGAACCTTGCTGACATTGAAAGGGTAGCTCCATTAGAAGAAGGAAGTCTACCCTACAACCTTGTTGAATCCCAGAAAACGGTATGGTTGCATGGTTTATTTCTTTCATGTAAACATTGATTACTACTATATATATTACGACTATACTTAATTAATATGGTTGTTTTACTAGGCTCATGGAGACGGTTCAAGACCTGTGTGGCTCCAAGTTGCAGAGTCAGCCTACAGGTTTACTCTTGGCTCTATTGCTGGAGGTGAGTTGTAGATTGCAATGGATAAGAACTTGTCACAGATTACATTAATTAATATTACGTATGTTTTACAGCTACGGGAGCAACAGCTGTATACCCTATTGACTTGGTGAAAACCCGTATGCAGAATCAAAGGTCAACAGGGTCATTTGTTGGAGAGCTGATGTACAAAAACAGTTTTGACTGTGCTAAGAAGGTGCTGCGATATGAAGGATTATCTGGTTTTTATAGAGGTATTATTTCAAATCTTATCATTCAGGTCTGTGTTGTTGAGTTTATTTTTTGTCAGCAAAAATACTTACACTTAATGCTATAATGTCCACAGGCCTGGTTCCACAGCTTATAGGTGTGGCACCTGAGAAAGCCATCAAACTTACTGTGAGTAATTCTGAACCCTTTTATATTCAAACCCATGTGTTCAGGATATTTGATTGTAATGTGGAGCTAGCGCCACACATTCAGAAACATACTAGCCAAATGGACTGTGTATGTTATAATAAATCAATGTATTTGTATCACAGGTGAATGATTTCGTAAGAGACAAGTTCACTGAAAAAGATGACTCCATCCCATTATTTGCTGAGATTTTGGCTGGGGGCTGTGTAAGTGCAACTACAAATTTACTTGATTTGTTAGTTAGATAGTACATGCTTTGCTTTTTAATTTAGTCAGGGCCTCTTTACTGTCTTTTCTTATGAACATATATTTGGTCCATTTCCAGGCTGGGGGCTCTCAAGTGATATTTACTAATCCGTTGGAAATAGTGAAGATTCGCCTGCAGGTGGCAGGAGAGATAACAACTGGTCCTAGAGTCAGTGCTCTCAGTGTGGTCCGAGACCTGGGCTTTTTGGGGCTCTATAAGGTTTGTAGATACTACAATAATTTATCGTTTATAGTCTGTATTTTTTATACCTTGCTCTATGTAATTTCAGGGAGCTAAAGCATGCTTCTTGAGAGACATCCCCTTTTCAGCCATCTATTTCCCTGTATATGCACACACCAAGACCTACATGGCTGATGAGCAGGGCAGGCTTGGTCCACTGCAGCTGCTATTTTCTGGCGCAATTGCAGGTAACAGCAGGCTGTCAAGTTGAAAATTCCCTTTTTTATTCATTCACTATTGTTTAAGTGTAATTGAGTTGCAAATTATTTTCAGGTATTCCGGCTGCCTCCTTGGTCACACCCGCTGATGTGATAAAGACTCGTCTGCAGGTGGCTGCCCGGGCGGGACAGACCACATACAGTGGGGTGATTGACTGCTTCCGGAAGATCCTGAGAGAAGAGGGCTTCAGGGCTCTGTGGAAGGGAGCTGGGGGTGAGTTTTTGAGCTGACTGTTGTGAAAATTAATGGCTTGACTTTTTTAACATGACTGCCTTGTCTCAATTCAGCTCGAATGTGCCGATCGTCACCCCAGTTTGGTGTGACGCTAGTGACCTATGAGCTCCTCCAGCGGTGGTTATACGTTGACTTTGGAGGACAGTAAGTAAATCAAAACAAAAACTAATGACATTTTCTGGATTTAAAAAAATGTCTTACATACTTCTCTATGTACAGTCGTCCATCAGGATCTGAGCCTACTCCGAAATCTAGAATTTCGGAGCTCCCCCCCATCAATGCGGATCACGTGGGAGGTTACCGCCTGGCTGCAGCCACATTTGCAGGAGTGGAGAACAAGTTTGGCCTCCATCTTCCCAAATTTAAGTCCTCGGGTGTGGTTTCTATTCATTATCCAGAGTCAGCCACTGCAACACCAGCTCAAGGACCGTAGCTAGCTAAACTGCCATATCATTTTACCAGCCTCTTACTTTTATCTTCTATAAAGAGAAAAAAAAATGTATACACACAACAAAAATGGTTAAACACTCCACAAAGGGCTTGAAACCTTGGTCCAAAGTTACAAGCTTTGTAGATGGAGTGAGAAGCAGTGAACACAGCAGCAGCGTCACGGTGCTGTATCTTCTGTGACTGTACACTCCGGGCATTTTCATCCTTTGGGTTCTTCTTCAGCAAAAAAAAAATAAACTACCGGTAACTAAAAAGCCTCAAGCTTAAATTTTATTAGATTTTCTTTCTGAAACTTGGTTTGGATGTCTGTTGTTAGACAATACAATTTTAGAATGGTTATCATGGAGAGTGGGACTTCACTCATATTCTCAGACAGGTAACTGAAACAGCAGTGGCAATATGGGGCTTTTGGCCCTATCCAAGAATACTGATGTACAGAACATTTCAAGTGTTTCTTGATCAACAAGAGTTAGTTAATAATAAATTAAATGTATCTGAACCATGTCACTGTATTTTATTGAATAAATCATGGTTTTAATTTTACAAATGCCTGGAGCGGTTTATTTCTAATTGAAAAGTGCACCCACTGACTTTGTCAGGAACAGTAAAATATGTACAAGATGACAATACAGATTGTTTTTGTTCGTCAACATTTAGACCTAAATATTCTGAATTGTTTAAAATTAGCTAACAGTCTGGGAAGAAATGCTTGTTCTTGCACAGAATACATTATTACCATTTACTATGCACTACTTGAGAGTTTAATATTGACCTTATTTTACCCAAGCCAAAAAACTGTCTAGATGGTAAAATTAAATTAGCTTTAGTGCAAGAATATTCTCAAACATTTGCCACATTAGGGCTTATTGTACTATCTGAGCTGTCAGTAGAAAACATAAAATAAAGAGAACATAAAACTTAAATAAGTACATCTGAATAAATATTAAATATTGTTAAAAGTGATACACTTTTTACACACACACTAGTGTGTCAGAGCACATTCACTGTGAAATCATCAAATTTAAGTGCTGCTGAGGATACTGATGTGTCTGAAAAATGTAAAAACAAAAGCATTTAAGCATTAATTTAAATAAAAAGGTGCGTGTACAAAGTTTGCATATGGTAAAAAGAGTTGAGTTTTGTACAAGCCTTAAGAAAGGGGTGAAGTCCTGAGGGTCTCAAGAATAGACTTCCACCAACTACTTCCCACTTGTTCTACACATCTATTTACAATCTAAAACCCTACAGAGACATTTAACTACTGTTAACATCCTAGCTCTTCAGTCCTCAGGCCAGTTCAATGTAGAAAAAGAGAAAAAGATGTTTAGTGATATACAGTATAAGTGGCTGATGTAGCATTTGTAGCATTAGGCATTGGCCAGCTCCTCGGCTTCATCTCGATTCTCGTTGATTTCAGCCAGAGTTCTAACAAAGCGTGTCCATTCATCTGCTTTGGGTACACATATTTGCTGCAAGAGCAAGATACATTTAGTATTTATTCACAGATTAGCATATTTTTTTCCTATAAAATCAATATCTTACCTCTCCCACATCATAAACCTGCACTCGGCCCTCCGAGTCACCAGTAGCAATCTCTTTACCTGTGTGAGCCCATCTCACACGATTGAGTGCTGGAGCTCCCTCTACAGACACACTAGCAGTGGGAACCTAAAAGTAAAATATATATTCTTTTTTTACAAGGCCACATTTATTCAGCAGCAGAGACAAAATTAACATTTTAAAAATCTGAGAGCATACTTCAGTATCATTGTTGAGGTTCCAAAGGTCCAAGCGCCCGGACAGGTCCACACAAGCGAACAGTGCTGGGTGAGTTGGTGACCACATCGCATCATAAACATAATCACAACTGTCCTCAAAAGAGTACAGTGGACGAGTACTCTACAACAATACATCACACAGAGTTAAAAGTGATGTTACATTCGCTGTGAATGTGTGTGTATTGTATGTGTATGTACCGCACCTTGGTGCTCCACAGTTTAACTGTCCAGTCAAATGAGGAGGAGATGAAGAGATGAGAGAAATCAACAGGCCCAGCAGCACTGTGACAGCTCAGGCCTGTCACTGGACCATGGTGGCCCTCAAACACTTCAGTAATGCCTGCCTTACTGTAAATAAAAATACTAGATATCAGGAAAAGAATAATGAATTCACTTTAAACTGGTAGAGGATATATTACGCTCTAACCTCCCATGGCGACAGGCAGTGTAGACTGAGCCATCTTCACTCCCGACCACAAAATTATTGACATCACCCAAAGGAAAGGCCATGGAGGTTACAGCCACTGCCTTGCTCTGTTTGAACACCAGCTCCAAACTGTCCTGTAGCATACAATACACAACAAACAAACGGTGATAAAATATATGGACTATGTTACACCCAAAAGATCTGGTTTGTAAACTTGTGCACTGCACCTGTGGCTGAGAGAGCATGTCCAGGCTCCAGGAGCACATCTTACCATCGGTGGAAATACTGATCAGATTGTTAGCATTCTGTGTCCCCACTACATTCACGCAGTACACTGGGTGCTACACAAAACAGAACACAGTGAGAGGTGAACCTTTGGATGATGATCTTGATGATGAATGAGGGCTTTACTGTGTGTGCAGCAGCAGACAGTGGTGTTCTCTGGACTGGAGTGCGCTTGTTGCTCCGGTTGTCCCATAGAACAATCTGTCCTGAGTATGTCCCTCCCACCACCAGGTTGGGATGGAACTTTGCAAACCCAGCTGACATTACTTCAGACTTTAGGCAAAGAAGCAAATAATAAAATGTATTAGTAAAGGATTAAAACTTTTATTTCCAACTTTAGTTTGAGAATATAAACCACCATAGATGTATTTTAAGTTGCGTATCTCTCACCTGACAGTGGAAGATGTATTCAGGAGTGCCTTTTTTGTACTTCATATTCCAGACCAGTGCCACTCCATCAGGCTCATGAGGGGCATCCTCATTGTTGTTATACGAGGCCAAGAGCAACTCAGGATACTGAAAAGATGTAGTCTTGTTATCGATCACTAGACTAAGTCACTAATATTGTAAATACCGTCACAGTGTGACCTACCTGAGGGGACCAGTCAAGACAGGTGACCACCCTGTTCTTAGTCCATCGCTCATCTGCAAACTCTCTGTTCACCACCAGCTTTGCCCCTGCTTGCAAATCACTGCACAAAGCATGTCCCTTAGGCTAGAGTGTCTGTTTACCATTGTAATTACCATTGTAATTACCATTGTAAACAAACATGTTTTCTCACCCCTCCTTATCGTCCAAGTCCCTCCCACTGTAGTCAAAACAGACATCCACCTGCTCAGCCAAGGCTCTCTCTACGATTCTACTTCCTCGCTCAAAAAACGACAAAAACTCTTCTGAATGCAAGACTTGCAGTTTCTCCTCCTCTGTCAGTTCTTTAGGTGTATCTGTACACACACAAACACACACACACACAGCATGAAAATGTGGGGTATACATAGAATAAAACACTTTGTGACAATGTAATAAAAATGACAGCCCTAATACAAAATTGTTTACATATGTACTTGATGTTTACCTTCTTCTTGTTCTCCCTGGTCACCTTTCTCTTCCAGAGTGTCCTCAGTTGGAGGAGGAGCTGTTATCTCCTCATCTTCATCATCTTCTATAATGCACATACATTAAACTTTTACTCCATTAATAAATGATTGAATGATGACAATAACTCATTGTGATTATGTTACCTCCTTTTTGATCAGTATGCGTCAGTGCTTCTGTGGGAGTCTGAGTTTCTTTAGAGTAGGACACCAGTTCTTTTGGGGCAAAGTCCACTTGGGTCACTTTGGACATACCCAGCCTCACTGCTCCACGTCTATATCATTAAAGATATTGAAAATAAATTCTGCATGTAAATGTATAAAGTATATACATGTATAAATTAACACTTATAGACACTTAAACAATATAGACAATATAAAGATGAAACCAGACAAACTGAATAAAGCTGGGAGACAAGTCAAAGGAGAGAGAAGGAGCAGTACCCAATCAGCTCAGAATCGGAGTGAAGTTGCAGAGTAGAGGGGTCAGGATCCCAATGCAAAGTCCTTTTACAGCCAGTCCACCAGATGGTGTTAGTAAGGTAATGTCAACAGAGAAACAGAACAGGCAACAGGAAGCAAGAAATGGGAATGGCAGACAGGAGAGATGAACAAAAGACAATATATAAGTAAAAAACAAATAGACAAAAGAGGAAGACAGAGAGAAAGAACGAAGTGTGTTAATTAACATCATTGTGTCAGTCAACAGGACAGGGCAGAATTCATTCAATAAAGTACAGTTATGTTATTACATATTAAACATTTCACATGCAAAAAAACTATCAACTTTACTGACCTTGGCCCTGTGTTGCCATCGCCAGAATCTTGACTTCCTGCATCACTGCCCACTGATTTGTTGGAGGGAGACATGGGGGCAGGGACTAGGTAGTGAAACAGACATGTATCCTCTGTTACTACCCTCAGGGGTTGAGCTGTTGAGTTGTGTGTTTGATGAAAAGTCCAGTGAATGAAGAAAGAAGAGAGACATTTGTATGTGTTGGGAGTGTGTGTGAGTGAGCATGCAGTAAGTGGGACAAAACACACAGGGGGAGACAAAGGGGAGAGAAGAGAGAATGAAAATAAATGGCAGGCAGGTTTAGGAGTCATGCAATCATACTGTAAAATGTACACATGTGACACTGTGGAATAGTTAAGGAAAGACACTGCAAAACAATGAAGCAAACAACAACAAGGAAATGGTAGGAGATAAGTGAGAACATGGGTTAACACCACCACCATGCAACACTGGGGGTTTACCGTGTGCAATGTCAGGAGTGATGCCAACACTCTGCAGCAAAGCCTCTGCCTCCCTCCGTTTCCTCTCAAGGTCTGAGTCTTCATGACCAGACCCACTGCTCACATCACCTCCACGCTTTGAATCCACCTGGAGACGACAAAGACATAAATGGTAAACGACCACACCTACTTAATTACGACCAAAATATACAGTGACAGAAAAAGTCTTTACGTACATCCTTCTTTTTCTTCTCCTCTTCTTTTCTCTTCTTTTCCTCTCTGATCTGAGCAATCCGCTGTTTTTTTCTCTCAAGTTCAGCCTTCAACTCGCTCTTGTCAGACATACTGCAAAATCAGTAAGTTTAGAACCAACTTCTCTTATACATGTGTTATCAAGATAAAGGTTACATTGCTATCCAGATCCAAACCTTGAGTGAATTGTTCAGTAACGCAGATTGCCCTGAGCATGTCACATTGAATCATGTGAACAACAGCCCACAGTCTGAAACAATGTCTTATTTATTCATTTAAGACACACACATACACACAAACTTAAGTTCAATGTATCAACTTTAGTTAACTTAAAAGGAAATGCCTCAACAATAAATTAACCATGTAGCTCTAATGATATTATTACCACATTAGGTCCAATTTACAGTTATTACGGTCTTGACAGCCTGCTGGGTGTGTGTCGTGGATCCCCGGTGGCTCACCCACTAAACTAAAAACAAACAAGACCATTTTGACCGCACGTTATGTTGATTTATTTCTGAAATATAAATGACAATGTGAGCAATGCAGAGTCCACCCCTGACCAAAGTGTTTATCGTAATAATGTAATTGACGCCCACCCTGTCAGTGAGGATAGCTAGCTGTTAGCCGCTAATCTCCATAGCAGCGGTCAGGCCTGCCTTCCCGGTGCAATAAAGGACAAGCGGGAGCGTCTGGAAACAACGCCTTTAAATGTTTGGATTTACGTTTGACATAATAATCAAGAGCAACGTAACCATAGATGAAATACCTGCTGTTAGATGTTAAAAAATAAAAAATATATAAACTTAATCCAAGTGTGCTTTCTTCAGAGAAGTGATGGTGAAAAATGATGATGCTGGAAGATACGGTTACCCTTCTTCCTCTGCGTTCGGATGGTCACTATTACTGGGGTTTTTGTGCCCCCTACAGGATTTTTTCTCAGGCGAAAGCATCCAAAGAGCAGACGCCTTACAAAATTTCAATTCAGTTTTATGTTTGGTCTTTTTCTATTGGCTAGATGAAATTCCAATGTTAGTTTTAGTCTGGGTTATTTTTTTTGCAAGCTTGACCATCTCAAAAAATGTAACAATAATGTATTTATTAATATACATGTAGTCATTGCTACTTTCCACAAGCAACCTACTGTGTGCAGGGTATTAATGACATATTTGTACACAAAATATAAACACCATAAATGTAACCTCATCTGAACATATTTTATTTCAGATTGTTGCAAAATATGTGTAAAAATATATGGACAGAGTAAATATTCACAGTATCTTTTAGGAGTCAGACACAGAATCTGATGAAGAATATACAGTAAACGGATTAACCATTGTATTTTAGCTACTCCTGCTCAGGTTCTGGCAGGGCATAAGCAAAGGGGTCATAAAGATCACGTTTGAAATCATATGGGTCAAAATATGGGAACGCAGGTTTCTCTGTGACTGGGGCTGGAGGGGCACTTTCCTCGTCTTTTACTTCTTCCTCTTTGACCACTTTCTCCTCCACAGGTACTTCTGGTGCGGCTGGGACCTCTGGAGCGGCTGGGACCTCTGGTGCGGCTGGGACCTCTGGTGCGGCTGGAACCTCTGGTGCGGCTGGGACCTCTGGTGCGGCTGGGACCTCTGGTGCGGCTGCCTCTACTATGGGCAGTGGGTGGTCAATGAGGCAGTCGGGGTCCCAATATGGATCGCAGTCGTATTCCATACCTTTGTTGGTAACTGCAGGGGGTGGTGGAGGTGGTGGCGGGGCAGACTTTTTGGGAGCAGGAGGAGGTGCAGGTGGCACGGCTGGAGCAGCAGCTTTGATCTCTGCCTCGGGGCTGCAGGCGGGGTTAGACCGGGGATCACAGAGCACAGGAATAGCACCTGTTGGAAGGTAGACTATTTGGGGCTTGCACAGGGGGTCTTTGGGGTTGCATAGATAGATCCTTTGAGCGCTGGCAAGGGGGTCTGGTGTGGGAGCTGGGGTGGTGGGAGGTGGAGGAGGCTGGGTGGTGATAGTGGGTGATGCAGTGGTGGTTATCACACCCATTACATTCTGGTAACTGGAGGCATCTGGACCATAAGTGTGCTCCAGGGAACGCATTTGTTGATACAGCATCCTGAGTTTGTCAATCTCGTAAATCTGAGAGAGAAGCAGAAGCATACAATAAGAACAAAAATAGGTAAAGTGACCATAATAAAAGTGAAATCTTACTCCTTCAACATGTCCAATGCTGCTGTAGAAACGGTAGTAGGACTGAAAGTTTGGATCGGCGCGGTACCACCTTGGGTCAACGCTCCTCTTTGGTCGAGAATTAGTCAAGAAATCATGTGCTTGAGCAGAGTTGATACTGAAAGGAGTTCCTGAAGACAATTATACAATTATATAAAAATACTAAATCATTTCAAGTTATTTACTATAGACTATTATATTGAAATAAAGTACCTGCAGCCTTCTTCACTTTAGTCAGAGATGTTGCATTTAACAAAGCTGTACAAAAGTAAAGACGATGTAAGATGCCACAATAGGTGTTTCAGTTAACACAGCATATTTCTGGTAACATTTTGATTAAAGCATATCAACAAACCTGGAAATAAAAGCAGACAGCATACGGCCCTCGTCAAAGAGTCTCGGGATCTCATGTTGACCGTCTGCAAAGAACATAATCAATCATTTCAAGTACAAATACACAATATGTTTTTCATCATTTAAAAGTTAAATCTAAAGATCAAATAACTTTTGAAAATGCACACTAAACGAAGTCTTTTCCAATTAAAAATGTATCAAACAGCACAGTGAATTTATAAAAGTTCTTCTCACCATCTCTTGCGTCTCCCCTGACTTGGAGCAGAAGTGTGATGCAGAACATCAACAACAGTTCCTATAGTGCAGTTATGACAGGATCCTTCTGATTGGTCAGTGCACTGAAGGTTAGCGTAACGCCGCCCTCAGACATGTTCTGCACAGACGTGGAGGAACTCATTAGTCAAGGGAACATAGAGCGGTAGTAAAGGGACACTTCAAACAAAATGTCACTCCTTGTAAAGCAGCAGGTAACACCTCTGTGACAGTGGGGCAACTTCTGAGTGTGCGGCCACAAGAAGTAGGTCTGTGTTGATTATGTGAATATAATCCTATTAAAACATGTAGCTCACAATCAACAGTAGATGCATCAGTTTTAAATACTAAAGAATACTGCTGTTATGCATTATTACAGTAGGCATTCTTGACAAAACATGTCTGGAAGCTAAACATCAGCCCTCTGTCCTAAAACAGCTGGAAATGTCCTTTTTACTTAGTCGTGGAGGGACAAGAAATTGAGGGGAGTGCTCTGTCATCTACTGTTAAGAAATATGCTGGAATTTTTGGACCAGCTTGTCCCAACAATGTGAGTCGATGTGACCCTGGGAACTGTTGACTTGAACCACGTACATCCTTAGATTTCACAGAGAAAACTAAACCTTTAGCAAAATATTTCATTTAAATGTGCTTCAATTGGACATTTTAGGAGAAAAGAGAAGTGTCTTATACCTGTCTTAAATCTGAGGAAGTTATGTTTTCTTCAGGTAACTCCATATGTTTTTGTCTGTGTATGAATTAATTTTTGCTAAATAAAATGTATTTTCCTGATCGGAGCAGATTGTGTTCTACTGTAGCCTAGTATTTTGCCATGTCATCAGTGAAGTAAATTCTATGCTTTAAAGCAGCAGGTAATCCATCGATCAAAGACTGCAAGATGGAGACAAGGAGTCTGCAGGCCTCTGCCAGGTGGCTAATGATCAACATCATAGTGTAATAGCTCTCTCAACACGACACAAATACAGGGGTAAAGGTACCTTTTACTCTCAAATGATATGTATTTATTGAATCTATAGGTTCAGACAAATACTTTAAAAACTCTTTGTGTTTGAATAAATAAGTATACCCTTGGTTAGTTCTTTTTTATTTTGTTATTAAATTCACTGAAACTACACCCGGATATTGTATTAGTTTGTATTAGTCCATTTAAAGCTAACGACCTTCAGGGTATAGTCAGTGTGTTCCGGCTCTAAGTGAAAAAACACCTTGTCCTGGAGCTCTCTGCTGGACACGAGTCCGTTTTCAGTAGCTACATTAACGTTGGCCCTCACTTCTGCTACTATAAAAAGGGAATTCTGTGTAATGAACCCTGAGTGGCACATTTGTCCAGCAGATGGTGCCATAAATAAACCGGAAATTCTAAACGAGTTTGTTGGATTCCTTTTCCTTTAAAGACTTGTAGTTCCTGCGCTTTTGACCTGTCAGCGTGGAGAACAAGCTGTCATGTTGATGATTTCTTTGTTTTCAAGATAGTTGCAGAGGTGGTACTAAGCACAGCGAGTAGCAGTCCCAAGGCTGTAGCGGATCACTTCTTTTGGTGTATGACGTGGAGCTAGCGTTGAGCTACAGACGAAGTTAGCTAATAAAACAGTCAACTTGACAACAGACAGCTAGTTAGCTGTTGGCTAGTGCTAGCAACTTTAGCTTCCTCTTAGCCGCTCCTGACAGAGCAGGGTTAGGAAGCCGCCCACTTTCTGCAAAGCAGCATTCTGGAAAAAAGTGAACGGTAAGAAAGAACTAATCTACCGTCAATTGAAAGTGATTCTGTGCTATCTGAGCACGGTGAAGTTTATTGTTTGAGAAAGTGTTTGTAACGCTGGGATAGACATTATAGTCATGTCACCACCACAGCTCCTCTGTCAGCTGTTTTAGGCACTGGTTTCTCCAGTCTTTGACTCATCTTGAATACACACGAATGTTTCATAATTTACATATCTGTTAATACAGTACAATAGTACTTGACGGATCTATATACTTTTAGAAAAACTTTTTGCGTACCTACACCTCTTTTGCAAAATCTGAACACCGTAATAACACGAGGGAACATTATGTTATCGTATTATATATGCGTGCTATAGAAGCACCTGACGAAAATCATTCATTTTGCTAATATCATTTCACAGTGACTCCAAAACCAAATACACCGAGTACAACTTAAACAACTTTTTTTGGTCATTTTTAGTAAAACATTGCATACTGTACTTCACATACTGTCCCCACAGGCTGCCTTTGCAAAGTATAGATTTAATCTGACAAAAGTGTGTTGTTTCTTCATTGTAGCAGCCAGTAATTTCTGATGACATGCGGTTCATGTAAATCTTGTTCGTCAATGTGAGAAATCCTTGCAGGGCTTCACACTCTTGCACAGCTGCTGCCTCAAAAAGAGGCAGTGGGAGGCAGGGGCTTGTGTAAGGAGCCACTGTTGGATCAGGTAGCTGTCACCACCAGGGCGTCCACTGCCACGATTGCCACTTATTGTACCATTTCATTCTTTTACCCAGGCACAGCACTTAAAGCCTGCCAGTAGAATTATTAGTTAAATAAGCAGCAATAAAAGTAGTAGTAGAAAAACGAGTGGCATATTTCTTTGATTGGAGAGTTGGTATGCATGGTATGGGGCAGTGACCAACACAGGAGGCTTTGCAAAGAAAGAACAAGACATACAGTACAGACCAAACGTTTGGACACACATTCTCATTCAATGAGTTTCTTTTCATGACTATTGACATTGTAGATTCACACTGAAGGCATCAAAACTATGAATTAACACATGTGGAAATATGTACTTAACAAAAAAGTGTCAAACAACTGAAAATACGCCTT
>JAVQKC010172721.1:0-13168 GCA_036025475.1 Philypnodon macrostomus
CGACGTATGGGGCAGACATACGGGGCAGACGTACGGGGCAGACGTACGGGGCAGACGTATGGGGTCGTTTTCGCCGATATACACTTTGCTGTCGGGACGACAGCACAGGCCTTGTTCACAAGTAGATTTTTCACCAGTACTTTTATACTCTTACTCGAGTAATTATGCGAATGAGTACTTTTTACTTTTACTTGAGTAACATTATTTTGAAGTAACAGTACTCTTACTTGAGCAAAATTATTGGCTACTCTATCACCATCTCTGCTAGTATCTCTATAAGCTCAGTACCTCAGCTGGAAAAGACACTATGACTTATATGAAGACTTTAAATGGTTTCATTTGAAAGTGGCAGACACAAATTTTAATCTTCAAAAGTCTTTTGTGTTTTTCATAAATATGCAGTTGAATTGAATGACACTAGGCTTGTCTCTGTGTAAACTCACCAGTTTTGTGCGTGGCAAACAGGATGATGAGGGAAACAATGACGATAAAAAGCAAAGACACAATAGTGATCAGTCCGATCTCTAAGGACGTCCAGCGGGGCTTTTTAGCCAGCTTAGGCGGGTTATTCTCTGTCATCTTCAGGTCTCCTCCTTCAGTGGCCAGCTGTATGAACTCACCTGAACGAAAACAGACATAGAGATAATGTGAAGGTCACTAAAAAGCAACACTGTATAACGGCAATGGGTGGATGTCAAGTTTGTTGTAATGAAGTATTGACAGTTTGTTTTACATGGGGAGCTTCGGCTACAGGCAGAAAGAGTGTTTTAGATTACAATGAATTCCTTCGTATAAAGATTCTGGTGCCTTAGTGACTCATCTGGTTTAGCATAATACTGTAGTTCACAAACTTTTCACACCAAGAACCACTTCTCAAAATATTTGTTTTCCAAGTATTATCTCATTGGACTGAAATGAGACAAAATTAGGTTTCACTCAAACCTAAACCAGGTCTGATACAGGATTTCAAACCAGGACTAAACAATGTCTCAACCAGGAATGAATCAGGTCTAGACCAAAACACAATCATGCAGGTCAAAACAAAAATGTAACTAAACTGGGTCTGAATCAGAATTTAACCAAATCAAAACTAGGTCTACACAGGTCAGAGTCTAACTAACTGCAAAATACTTTTAAGTACCACCAGTGGTACCACAGAGAGCCACTATGGGTTAGATTTGACATATTGTCACTCAATCAAAGCAGGTATGATGAATTACATTTTCAAATGATTAAAACATGCATTAGTTAAGTCTTTGACAGTTCTGGAAAGTTCAAAGTGAGTCAGTGATAAGGGAACTGGAAGGAGAAAGACAACACACAGTTTCAAAGATGAGAGCCCTTTCTTACCCTCTGGTGGCAGTGCACTTCTGACTAAAGAGTCGCACACTTCTGAGGATCACAAAACAAGTGTGCCCTCCGCTCCACTCCTCACTACACACGGTTGTTTTCCTCTTCGGAGCCAAGTGGAAACTTTACAAAGTTCAAGTAACAAGCAGCAGTTAAGTCTATCTCTGAAGGCAATTAATCCTTAATCCACCGGCGACGCACACGACTCCACACACACACATTTACAAGCTTGTGTCATGAGGCTTTCTGCAGATGGGAGGGTCTCAGTGTGTGTGTGTGGGGTGTGTGTGTGTGTGTGTGTGGGGGGGGGGGCAAAGTCTCAAGTACACACACACACAGTACCTGTCGTACTTTGAAATAAACAACTAACATAAAACACATACATTTTTACTTAGTTTTTTGGTTTTGTTAAGTATGTCAGTTAAGTTCCATGTCAATGCAGAATCTTTCACTAAGTTAATTAAGTTATACAACTAATATTTTTTACCTTATATATTATCTAATATGTTTCCCTTAATTTGACAAATCTGGTTTCCTGCTTCAATGAGCACATGCTATAGTCAGCCTTGCCTTAAGTGTGTACTCAACATGACCTTGACCTGAAATGAATAGTGTTTTTGATGTAATCCATTTGTTCAAGTAAGATGAACATGTTTATTTTCACAATGTGACCATTCCTTTGTGTCCTCCTGTTTTATATAACTTATTAGAAAGTCTTGGCCAAGGTTCTGTATTAATGTATATAAACCATTAATAAAAACTACGAATAAAGCCGGTGACACTAGTTGATTTCTAACTCAAGGCAGCAACTTGTCTCTTTGTGACAGGAGCCCGGCTCCAGCGACGCCATCTGGAGCCTGTATATTACATTTATTTATTCTAATCCTTGCCAAAAAAATGCACTGTCAAGAAAAATATATGAAAAATGAAAAAAGGGACATAAAGATGGAGTGTTGCAGGAATGTGGGGAAGGAATGAGAGCAGAATAGTAAGAAGCTCTAAATCATTTTAAATGACTTGCTCCTCAGAGCGCTGAGACATGTTCGAATCTGAAAGAGCCTTTACTGGATGGTCCTCTCAATCATCCTCCCTCCTTGAACACAGTCTAAATCAAGTCTTCAACTGTTTTATTCACCAGATAATCTAAGAATGTTATGATTTTTGCATGTCAATTAGGAATATCTATCTGAATTAGAATTGTGCATGTTTTGATTGGCGAGATCAGAATTTCAATTTGCTTAGTCTTTTTTATTTGTCAGGCTATGGCTCAAAGATACTGGTATAAAAGTAGGATGCTCTCTCAACTCTCAAGACATTACCAAAGATGCATCAAGAGCATTTCCTTCAGTGTGATCTTGTATGGGTGTTATTACTATTTCCAGCAACACAAAACACTGTCAAGTCAGCATTTTTGCATTCGTCTTTGTTGTGAAAATGTCAGGTAACTATAATAACTAACAAATTGTGGCCTACTTTAAGGTAAAATAACACCATCTCCACTAGCAGAGGAGTTGCACAAGCCGGCATGCCGAAGCTCTCTGTGGGGAACACTTTATATCAAAGCAGCTGTCAAAAACTGAATCCCAAAGCTTAGTCTATAAGATCTTTAAAATCTTCTTATTTTTGGATTGAAATGCGCACGTCAAAGAGAAACAAACTAGAACTCACATTGGGTATTGATCAATACTCTTTGTAAACTGTAGGCTATACCCATAAAGACGCATCTTCATTCAAGCCAGGCTTCTAATCTCCTGTTGCATGTTGGGAACTCCAATGGGGTGTTATGAGCAACTAGTGCATGTGGTTCGTGTGTGTGTTGTCGAGCCGGCAGACGCGCACATGCACAAGCAACCAAAAAAACGCGCACTCATACAGTAGATTGGACCACAGTGGAAGTGTCAGAGACGCTGAGCACAGACGCACGAACAAGACCGGCGAGAGCGACTTACCAGATGTGTCGGGAAATTTTCGATCGATGATATATATGGGCATCACATCCAATGATCAAACATCCATCAAATCCGGAGGCACGGAGGGAAGCGCGAACTGCCACTCGATTCAGTTCCAGATGATCACTATTTGCGTACCCCTTGATTTTGAACAGGACCCACAACGATCCGCCTCTCCTCTTCTGCTCCTTCTTCCCTTATAGCTTTCTATTCTAAGAGTGCACATTCACACACACACACACACACACACACACATACAGAGAGTCAGGCACCCCCGCGCGCACACACACTAACTACCTACTGTACCACATCTAGAGAGCGTTCACCTCCTCGTCCCGCGTCTGTAGTACGTGGCGCAGAGTGAACGATCCCGGTGGAGGTGATCGCTAGTCCGTTAGTAAACAAGCCGGTGGTGACAGGGGGTGTAGTAACCGAGTACAGTTGGCTGTCGCTTTCTCCGGTGTAAGGGCGGTGTTTAGGAGTGACCCTGTCAGCCACACGCGCTCTCAAACGAGGCTAAGGAGGCTGCGAGCGCATGCATGCAGGTGACCAACCGGAACTCACCGGCTCTCTATAACTTATGAGAGGCTGTACCAAAGCTGAGACGCACTTTGAGGCGTTCACATAGGTACATAGCAGATCAGACTTCAGCCACTCTGTTGGTTTGAGATGATAAGGCTATTTAGGATGCTACATATGTGCGTAAAACCAAAGGAAAGTTTCAATCAATAAATCGATCTATTTTCAGTTATATGTCGCTTATATAGCCTATTTGATCATGATTGACACATAGTCTACACATAAAAAATTAGCATAGCCTATACATTGCCGGCTATTAGGGATTTGCAATAGTAGAAGCCACCAAAGGTCACGTGTTGGTCAAAGTGGTTGTAAATCTCCATTGTGTGCCTACCAGGAGCAAACAATGGGAAAGGAGGGGTAATAGTAAATAAATACAATAAATTATATTAGAAAATGTATACTATATGAGGTCAAATAATTGAAAGCGCTCTTCATCAGTTCGCAGTGAATGTATGCACTTACCTATAAGACCTCACCTACAGCCTGCAGCCTTTCCTTTGAGCTTGACATTATATTGATTTTATTGGTTAACTTTTCACCAGGGCTTCGTCTTACCTCTCCTGATGTGAATTCATTCAAACTCCACAGTCAAAATATACCTGCCTCTTAAAAGACACATGCCAGGCCAGTGTGGGTTTAGAGCCACCCCGTCACACCATTTTGTGTTTCATTGGCTCTGATAGTGAACAGCTTGATTTCCCTCTGAGGATCTTCCCATCTGCGAGATCTTTGAATAGACGAAGGCTGAGCTGACAGAAGTTCCACAGTGCCTGTCTGTCAGCATAGTTTAATGATGTTGTATCTTCCTGCAGTGGAGTCCTTGTGATCATTTTGATGGCCCTATTGTGTCTGCAGTCTGCAAATGAAAACCTCTGCCTTGGTGGCAATTTGAACGGTTATATCTGTCAGTGAGCACAGCATGTTATGATACCAGGAAAGGACTGGATTTTAATTGTGTTGTGTGCCACTTGACAATGATATTAAACTGTCTTTTGTTGACAGATTATAAATAAACAGATTTGCATGATTATGGAGGAGTGATGCCCAATACAGAAGGACTATAGAAGGACTTAAACTGAGGTCAATCTGGACACAGGTCTAAACAAGGTCTAAACTAACGTTGGATCGCTGCCATTTTGAGTGTAATTTATCAGATGTGGTTTTATAGCTGCAGAATAATGGGTTTGGGATCTTCAAAAGAACATTTTCATGTGATTTCTAATCATGGCTCTAATCAAAATCCATGCTGTTTTGCAACCAATTACAGCACTTTACAGTTTAGTGAAACATCAAGATTAGGGTCTGATGTCTACTCAATGACTAATGTACAAACAGTCTGTGTTATTAGTCCGTAAATCAGGTCTTTGTCAGTAGTTTATCAAAAGATGCTTGTTTATTCTCACTCACTGAACGTCTCCTGATGAAGATATGGAGGATCAAGGGCACTGTGTGTTCCTTTAGTGCCTCTCTTCAGGGGCCGAGGAACGCCCCTGTCAGCAACACACATTTTTCACCTCTGTTGTGCACAGTACACATATACATATATACACACACGTACACACACGCATACACATACATACACACTGCGGCTCCAAAAGTACAGAACAATAATAATAACCTTACAACTGTCACTCACAGATGGGCTTTCAGGCTGGCCAAGAGGGTGCGAGATAGGGAACAAAGGAGGCAGAAGAAGAGATATGTCTGTAGAAAAAAACTGTGAGTTGGTGTTCTGACAGTTCACTGACCAACTTCTATTATTTGGGAAAACTGGAAAAGGGAGATAATATTGTGGGTGTGACCAGACCCAAAATTCAATTGTGTCATAGGGCCTTGAACTTCACAGCTACACAGTGATGACTTTGCCACAATTTTGTCAACTCTGAGATTCTGCTGACGATGGATGAAATAGTGATAAAAACATTAGTCAAGTGCCCTCCTGGGATCTGGTTTTATAAAGGAGCAAAGACATAGCACTGTTTACACACACACACGCACAAACACACACAAACACACACAAACACACACACACATTCACACACATACCACACTTTTTTGAGAAATGACTGACAGAAATGATGTAGAGTATTCTGATCATAATGTTATTCCAACAGTCTTACATAGACAGCTTTATGTTTCCACTGCAAAAGTATTGAATCTACACATTTTGACGGAGGAGCGTGAATTAGGTAATATGGGAGTAAGTGTAATATGTTCAAATGTGTGACTATAATTTTCAAATAATTCACCTTATATAGCCTTTTTCCAGTTTAAGTAAATACATAAATAACCATGCAAACTTACTAATGGATGTATCTAATAGAAGATTAAATTATATATATTGAAACAAAGCCTGAAAAAGACTGACTGTTGATTAAAATTTGCATGATGAAATAAACTCAGGTGAGGTCTGACCTGGTGATGATATTTTCAATCACCAGTCCTGATTATATCATCCGACTGATTGCTTGTTTTTCTCCTTTTCTATTCCATTCTCCCATTCTCTGCTTTGTTGACCGGCGTTATCCTGAGGCCAGAGTAGCGTGCCATTTTTAGTGTTTCAATGAATCTTGGCAGTTCCTTTGACTCACACCTTTCCTCCGTTCAGAAATAAACAATGTGTCTTGCATCACAATCGTCTTGTTGTCATCTTCATTCAGCCGTTACATCAGTTTTAAATTTCCATGAAAATTGGCCTCTGGTTTTATTCCGCATTGGTTCATTATGGCTGCCACCCTGCCGTCATGGACCCTGCGTCTGATTGACCGTACTTGTCTGCAATCCCATATCAGCATTTTATTATTTTTTTTTCCTGGTTCAGAGATTGTGAAAGTACAATGTGGCTCCCCTGTGGAACCAGTGTAAATTCAAAATCGTGATCTGCTTTCCTTCTTGTATGATTATCTCGTATGGGCGGTGTGGGTAAGAATACATATTATCAGTGCACTGTGTTGGCTGCTGGACCCTGGCTCATTTTAGTCCAGTTCACTCTATGTCCGCTGCCTTCTGGCTGCAGCCATGACTGGCCTTTCACCTTTTTCAGTCCAGGCTTTTCTTGTATAGGATTGACACTGCCAATATTCTCTCAGAGGAAGAGAGAGCAGCATACATTTCTCAACCATCACCTTTTCGAGGTTTAGAACTAGAACGCACCCAGAGAGTAAACCCTGCAGCCAAAGTTGCAGTTCTGCAACAGCTACTTTCAAGTGTTTCCTACCATTTCAGCTTATTGCCAGAGGGCATTATTGTACTACGCTATTGCTGTTGTTTCTGTGGTTTTGGTAACCTCTCATTGTATTAAGATGATTTGAATGATTTTGAATTGTTGTCATTAATAGAAACAAAGAAAGAGAAGTCACTTTTTTGACATTTTCCTTCTGGAGGGGTGTCCAGTTCTACAGAAGGTTCTATTTAGAACTGTGTATATAGGGGAAATTAGCTACCTTGGTGGAGGTCTGCAGTCTCCAAGTGCTCTCTAGTTCTGTATGTGATGTTGATGTGAAATATTATGTAATAAAATGTAGCTGTAAGAGATGTATTAAGAACAAATTGAACCATTGAAGTGAAATAGCTACAAAGTGGTAGATTGGTTCTTATCTTACTGAAACAAGTCAGAGAAGAAAGGTGGTTATGGCGACTGTAAAGAGATGCACACTGTGTGTTTGTTATCACAACACTGATAGGTGATTGTTCTGGTAATGTGCCACAAATGTGTTTTGAGTCATCTTCATGTGTTGATTTACTGTAGCCATATGTTGTGCTCATGGGGTTTAACGATGTATATACACCTTATGAAACGTAATAGTAACAAAAACCTTCACATAGTGACTTTGTTTGAAATGGGAGAGGCTGTCTCACAAGACAGGCCCAGCAGAGCCAAGAGAAGGTGCAATACTTTGAGAAAATCCCACATCCCGACTGTGATCTGGGTCACTTCTTCCTTATGTCATTCCTGAGCTTCCCTGAAAGTTTCATCCAAACAGACACACTACCTCCTGGGCAGAACACCTCGCATTTTCTAGAATGCCTTTAATAATGTAGCACTACACAATATATTTTAACATTAATCACAATATTGACAGATGCAATATAATGCACTCAAGAATGTTTAAGATCCGACAAAAAGCATACTTCAAATAGATGTTCAACACGATACATAAACATGTCCAAGTTCAAATACAGTCCTCTTGTTGGTTCGGTGATGTTTTGGTTCGGGTTTACTCCTTTATGTTTTGATTTGTACCCATTTGACCTGTAAATCATCTTTAAAGTTCATACATGCACACTTTACCAACATCATGACATCTGCAATCATACACATGTGTTTGAGTTTCTGCTTTTGAACATTGGCACTGCCGAGTTTATCCCCAACAGAAGTCTACATCCTTGTTCCTCATCTTTGGCTTCCTTCGTGCCTATCAGCAGGCAGCCGGCCAAGTCATAATTTATTAACCAACCACTTTTTGTCTCACCTCCAAGATGTGTCTAGGGCCTCTCCCAACCCAGTGTGACACCAGACTCAGGGCTATAGTTCAAAGTTATAAATAATGAGTAAGCAATAACCTTGTAAATGTTTGATATTTGATTAAATGGGGAACTAAAGGAACTGTTACATTTTCTGAAATCTCAAAATACAATATAGTTGTGTTTAGTTTTATCCATTCATGTTTGAGTTTGTACCTTGATTGTTGATTGTCTTGATTGAAGTGGGTGTGGCTACCGTTAAATGTGAAATGCAAACTTAATTCATATTTCAAGTTGTGTTGTATGAAAGGATCATACCAGAACCATTCAGTCTGTCATTCTGAATTCTGCTAAATACAATAACAGTATTTTAAACCAAATATGTGACCAGCACAGGTTGGTACCATCATAGGGGGGAAAAACGGATTTGGCAATTAACCGCACACACTCAATCACACGTGCGCTTCTCAAATACCATTTGAACAATATTCTCAAACAGACAGGGAGGTCAGGGAGGTTAAGTTATTACCTTTGATCTGAAACCGGGACTTAGTTGTGCCGTGTCTGTATCTCAGTATTGTAAGTGCATTTTGAGGACAGTGGTACCAGGAACAAGATTTTCTCTGTACAGGTGCCAGTTCTTTTTCAATCATGAATGAATGCTAAATCCAGCTCTGTTATACTGATATAATGATATAAACCAAAAAGCTGTGAGGCTCATAATCATTTGTCTGTTTGTTGGTGTGCCTGTGAGCAGATTTAGGCCAACAGAAATCTGCACCAATTAACACAATGCTTGAAAATCTGTTTTGTAGTTTCTGTGTGATCCACCTGCAATCTAACAAAACAGATGCAGTTTTAATGCTACCTTTTCCCAAAGGGACTCTAAAAACTATGCATTATAGAGCATTTAGAGGTGTTCTGGCAGAATAATTGCACTGAATGTGTTTTATGTGTCTGTACATGGTACTATTTGGAGCTATAGCTAGAAAGTAACCCAGGGGGACCCCAGTTTGTGTGGGATAGGCCTCAACTGTCAGAGCATCGTCAATTCTGGCATAAGAGTAAACAACTGGCAGTAATATAATGAGCAATCATAAAAGGAGTCATTTTAAATCTATAACTAAATAAGTTTAATTACAGTTAATAAATGTAAATAAATAAGAGCTTGTGTGCAAACTGCCTAATCCACTAATTAAACAGCCAGACAGCACAAAATAATTTAACAGCATTAAATATAGATATACATGTTTTTAAACAAACTGAAAAGCCCTGATTTTTCTGTTTGGATAATAAACTGCCCTAAATTCTCACTGTCTGCTAAAATACATAATTATCAGTCTGCCTGGAGAAACTCGCTTTCCCAGAGGAGTGAATACCGGTGTTACCAAAACATAAAGAATGTAAATAGGATTACTAGAAATATCCTTTAATGCATCATTTGTCTTGTCATGCCTCCATGTTCGCCATGAATAGGAGAAAAGCATTTTCTGGTATTAACAATGCAGATGCCGTAGGATCTGTTATAATCCTTTAGTCTGAGGATGATGAGTTTAACCAAACACTATAATTAAAACATGATTCCCTCGACATGGAGTTAATGCAATGAATTGGGGCTGTTTCCAACCACCCACAGTCTCCGAAACTTTTATACTGCACTTCAAGACCTCTCTGTACCTTATAAAGCAAACTGATCCGGTGCTCCGTGTAAAACATGAATGCTCTTGTTTTCCAGAGATGATCTATCACCATCCTAGACAGTGAGTTTTCTTCAAATCTGTATTTGTATCTGTTTTTAATTTCATGTTATTTATGTAACATCTGTTCCCAACCCCACAACTCTAACAGTGCAGCTGGCATTCTCAACCATCTCAAAATACAGACATTGGACCTAACCTCAAACTTTTGAGGATGCAAAACAGCAATTATATGAGACCTGCCAGTTTGCATTTTTGGTCTGTGTTTCACTTCATGTTATGAACTTTCCACTATGCTGTTATATTATCCCCTCATTCAAAACATACTTGGAGTTGTATTTTGCTTCATTCATGCACATTTGAGTTGATGCTTGGCTCCTCCTTATCCCCGCCCAAGCCACTACTAATCCAGGAAGCACTGACCAATCAACAAGCTCTCTTTTGTAATAAAACTGCAGTAAATCCTCACCTCCTCAACATTCCTTTTAGTCAGATATCTTTTTAAGTGTAGTGTGCAATGCTGCTGCGAGGGTCTCTATTTGGTTTAAACAAAAAAATAAATAAGGTAGCACTATTTTACATTGCCCTTAACTACATTGTATCTACCTCATTAAGTACAATCTAATACACTGTGTAACAAACTGGAATAACATGGATACATTGTACCTAACCCTTACCACAACCCTAACCATTCTGTGTGTACAATGTAGATACATGTGATTACAGTTTGTTACACAGTGTATACATTGTACTTAACGAGGTAGGTTAATGACACTTAACCCGCATTGCCTATGAATGAATGAATGAATTATTTTTATTATTATTATTATAGATACAATGTAGTTAAGGGCAATGTAAAGTAATCATAAAATAATCATAGACTCATAATACAATGAGCTAGATCATTAAACAGGTTCCTATATAATCCACTAAAAGCATGGTACACTCTCTGTGTGTGTTATATATGGAATAAAACACCTCCTGTTGGCCCTTTAACGAGTTTCACAAAATGTGTCTTCACACACTTGGCTCACATTCCTTCACTTTGGGTCCTCCATTCTTGAAATGTTTTTCTCAATTCTGTCACAGCAACCATTAAACTCTAAAAACAAACTGTGATTTTTACAGTGAACCTACAATTTAAGCAAACTGTCATAAAAAAAGTGATTTCAGTGTTTCATCAAATGTATTTTCAGCACTGGAATCAGGACTTTATACACTAAAGCAATGCCCTTCAATGTTCTGCCACAGTCTTTGCCCCCTGTGGTGAAACACAATCATATTCTTAGTGAAAAAACAGAGCAGGCAGGATTTTAAACTGGCCATCCCACTTTCTGACGGATGCGCTGGAATGAGAGAGCCCCCCCAAAACACATCACCCATCCCGGACAAACTCTTACGGCAGACGGTGATGTTTTGTCAAGAGTTTGATAGCTTGAAAGGTTTTTTAAGTTTGATGTGTACAGTGCAGCCTTGATGGAGGTGGGAAGAACTTTACTGGTGCCTCTGAGTTATATCGACTCTTTATTTTTATTTTATTTTATTACATATTTGGTTGCTATATAAAAAGAATTTCAACTATTTTGAGAAGAATTTCTAAAAACATCTTTGTGTGGGTGGTGTGTCAATTATAGTAAACACATTAATTCATCTTTTGTTAGTAGACTATACGTATCTGCTGTTTGTTTGAGTTTGATATTGGGTAGTTAGCCTTAAAGAGAATAATGATCTATTTTATTGATTTCTCTTAGTTTATTCCCGTTAGGAGTTGTTGGTGGATGGAGACAACCTCACAGCTGTGGGCAGACATCCAGTCACAATCACACACTAAGTTTATCAAGTCTAATATACTAATATGTATTTGGACTTTTGGAGGAAGCTGGACAGTAACACAAGGAGCACATGCAGACTCAATTTTCCCCTTATTTATTTCTAGATGTATGTAGGCTAAATCTATGTATAAAACATCATTTTTCTGTATATCCATCTCTATCCATATCTCTAAAGCAGGGGTGTCCAAACTTTTTTCACTGAGGGCCATAATTTATACCGAGGAGGGCCACTTGCTGAGGTGGCCGATCTCGCTTCACCAAAAGTCCCGTTCAGTTGTATCTGTTTTCTGACCACTTCAGGTTCAGGTTTATTCACTTATTATCCCTCTATAGTACAATAATATAAACAATAACCACACAGAAAAGTGGATTATGTAGAGTCAAATGCAGTAAAAAGACCATTTGAGCCGATTGAGAGGTAAGCCTGAGGGCCACAAAAAATTGCTCTGCGGGCCGCATTTGGCCCCCGGGCCGTAATTTGGACACCCCTACCCTAAAGCAACATCTGCTTCTAAAGTTGTTGCATAAAAAATCAGCAAAATCCAAGCCAGAAGGAAAGTAGCCCCTAACAAGGCCTTAATGAAAATCTCTATTCTGCTCATCAATGACGGCAGGAGTGGAGAGGCAGGCACGTGGTACATGTCCATGTCCCTTGACGTACCCGCACGATGTCATCTACATTCTCCGTCATATTTGTCTAATAAGACCCCAAGCAGATGGCCTTTGTCGTGCCTGGCGTTCACGAGGTTTATGTTAATGTGTATTCTGGGGCCAGTGCTTGTATTTTGTGCAGGTAATTGAGCCCAAGAAGACCGAGAAGCCGGAGGAATTGATTCTACTGATTAGTGAGAGCAGAAGCTGTTTCTGATGGATGTTTGGATACCGTGAAGAGATGCAGTCAAGAAAAACAACAAGGACTGACACGGTGGTTTGCAGGGAAATATCCAGGACTCATATTAAATCCGTTGGCATGATCGTGTAGGCTCTTTTTAAATCATCTATTCTCCCTGTTTGACTGAACAGAGGTCTGGACTATACGGAGTAGTGATGCCCTCTTGTGGTATAAGTGAGAAACACACATTGATGCATTTTTTACAAGACAAAATTGATTACATTCATTATTTAACTAGGCCTGAGGTGTATATTGGCGAAACGGCACAACTGTCACCACCTTAATTAGACATTGTGTGATTCAAAGGGTTTTAATATTGTTAATGAGCAATTAAGAGGCCTCGCCCCCAAACCATGACAAACATGGGAAGGGTCTATTTGACTTTTTTGATTTGTCTGGATG
>JAVQKC010172726.1:0-11402 GCA_036025475.1 Philypnodon macrostomus
GGTAACAACAAAGTCTGATTTGATGTTGCTGTAGAGGCCAGGGGGAGGGACTAAAGTAAAACTCGACTACTTTTGGTCAAAGTGGTAACCCACAAACTCTGATTTGATGTTGCTGTAGAGGCCAGGGGGAGGGACTAAAGTAAAACTCAACTACTATTGGTCAAAGTGGTAACCCACAAAGTCTGATTTGATGTTGCTGTAGAGGCCAGGGGAGGGACTAAAGTAAAATAATAATAATGTCAGATTATCTACTTTACAAAACTTATAACTTAAATATTATATATAATAAATTGATTGATTTACAATAACCACAATACAGTGAAAACTATAACATTTACAAAGACAATCAACAAACTAACCACACGTTTCTGTTTCCAGAGTTTAATCTACAGCGTTAGCCCTTTTACATGTTAAGGCTTGGTTTCCATGGCGACCCATCAGCAAAGGCTTATGGGTAAAAACACTGATACAGTTTTACACAAAGACGAGACACAACCACAACATTTACATTAAAAAGTCAGACCTACAAGTCCGGCAAGGTTAGTCTAAAACGACGTTCACAGTAAAAAAAAAAGATCAAAACCCAGTATTTTGTAAAGGACATGGCATGAGACCTGACTACACACACATAACCTGACATGCCAGATGGTCTGCTACATAGAGTTAGAATCCAGCATTCTGCCCACAGTAAACACACACATGTATTTTTAGCTGTTTTTCCCACGAGTGTGTACAAGCTTACAAGATGATGCAAGAGATCTGTATATTCATAGAATGAGAGAATAAATAGTCTAACTGACCATTGTCCAGGCAGGGTATACCCCCGCCCAAGGCCCATAGATGCTGGGACAAGCCCCTAACTGGAAGAAACAGAATGATAAATGAAAGTGTATGTGTAGCCAGGAGTAAAACTGTCTTCAGATAAATACACTTTTATTTTTGGTTTGATCTGTAGCTACAGAAATGCTATCTGTCTGTAAGTCAATGATATAATGTCCTGTAAAACACAACAGAATCCAAAACTCAAAATTAGTGTCTTTCCTCAGTGCTGGGTTGACTCCTGCAAGATTTATTCATCAATTCGACTTCTTCTCTTACACATGATACAAAATAAATATAACTTTAAAATCAAAGTCCATAGTACATTATGTTAAGCCTGTCACGAGGGAGAGGAAGGTTAAAAATGCTAAGCCAAGCGAACGCTAACCCAAAGTTTTATACAAACGAGAGTTTTATAAAAGAGATGAATGAAGGGACAGAAGCACAGCCTCCACCAAACCAAGATACAGCTCGTAGTTTGATTGTCACTGTCAAACAAGGCACGGGGCCAGAGTCTCACACTCAAATCTGTAAAGGACCATTACTAGGGTCAAGCTACATAAAGAGTCATATTGAAACAGAATTGGATGTGTATATTTTAAAGGTCCTCTATTCTGCAAAATCGACTTTTGTGAGCTTTTGACCATGTTCTGATTCTACCTCAAACACAAAGTTATGTTTAGTTTTATTCATGTTTGAGTCATTCATTATGTTGAGCTACAGTCCTCTCCAAGAGCTGAAAACGGATGGAACTATTAGTGATGTCACAAAAAGTGTCAAACCACGCCTCTCTAGGAAGTGCTCCTGCCTGCTCCTGCACCGCCAACAAACACCTATTATTATTGTTGCTACTTTGCTATCTTACCACCATTTACCATACAGTATCTGACTGGAGATGTGCGTTCGACTGAGGGTGTCAAGTGTGAGTTAAAAGTGGAAAAACCCCGAAACCCGACGCAAATGTCTTAAAGAGACAGGCGTCTAATCAGAGCGTTTGTCATCGAGTCCAAGTGGGAGCTCCACAAAACAGCTCGTATCAGTAAATGATTGTGTTGGATGTTGCCAAACGTAAAATGGTGACCTAAATGTATCCATAATAGACTGTAGGACCTATAAGGAAAAACTATGTATGTACGTAGATGATACATTCAGTATGTTTTGTCAAGCCCCACAGAATCAGAATCAGAGTTAATAGTGAGGTATCTTCGAGCCTTTATAGTGAAATGTTCAGGTGTGAGCCAGATTATAGACTTGTTGGATATTATGCCAAGGTCCGGACAGCGAGGGGAGGCTGGTGTATTGGGCGAGCGTGAAGATTTTTCACAGTTTCCAACTTTACTATTTTAAAGGCATCTGGTCACAGCACAATTTATGTATAATGTGATGTTGTTCATATAGTTTAACGCCACTATAATGAGTATATAAAATAATAAAATAATGTGTTTGTAGGCAACATTTGGCATTCTTTGGACATGGAATTTAAAAGTGATGAGGTGACATCACAACATTCTATAGCCCTATACATGTTAATGAAGATGGGGGCAGGAACATGACTGTTGTTGATACAGGGGGTAATGGACCTGGTCACTGATAAAAATGATCAGATTCAACATTTTGGGATTTTTTCGGGGGATATTTCTTCCCCATCTGAGGGTATGACATCATCATTTTCAAGAACAGCCAATAAATCAAACTGCAATCTTCAGCACATTTCTGGTTATCTTATGAGTCATGAGTATTACGATATTGGGACACTTTGTACCTTATTTGACAATGCATCTAAATCCCAAACTGTATAGAATTGCATCTTTCAGTTTGGTGAAAGCAGATGTAGTTAAAGGCGGTGGGCAGTGGGTGAGGTTTAGTTCATGTTTCTCCTAAAAGTCTCTGTCCTTTTTTTTAATATTGTACTTTTATTTATTAATATCACATCCCGTCTCTAGCGCCCCCTGCTGTTCACATTA
Source organism: Philypnodon macrostomus (assembly GCA_036025475.1). Classification (NCBI taxonomy): domain Eukaryota; kingdom Metazoa; phylum Chordata; class Actinopteri; order Gobiiformes; family Eleotridae; genus Philypnodon; species Philypnodon macrostomus. The sequence continues at coordinate 2,784 of JAVQKC010172726.1, forward strand.
TGCTGCAGCACTTACACGGCTGCTTCTTCTTCTTCTCCCCCTGCTCCTCTGTCTCCACCACATTCTCCTCAACGTTTGACGCCGTTTCTCCATTTTTCTTCGTAGGTGATTTCTGGCCTACTTTTTCCACGGTTGGCGTCGGGGCTTTTTGCTCCGATTTTTCCACGACTTTTTGCTCGACCGCCAACGTTTTGCTTTCTGCGTCATCAATTACGACCAACTCCGCCTTGACCGTTCCTTGAAGCCCCAAAACTCGCTTGGTTTCATCTTCGTCTTCAACGTTTTGGTAGCCCATAAAGACCATTGTAACCGGATTTTCCTCAGTAGCTTCAGACATGTTAGGGTCTTTCTCAGGTTTTGCTTCTAACCCGGTGATCTCGACAGTAGAAGCTGCAGTTTTATCTATAGTCTCATCTTGTTCCTTGTGTAGTTCTTGTGTAGTGTTGGTGGTGATAGTAGTGATGGTTTGTGGTTTCATTGAGGCTTCGTCTGCTTTGTGGATGAGCTCCTCGACTTCAGAAGAACTTAAAATATGGCCGCCATCTTCTCCATTCATCTCATGGACAACTACAAGAGACAGAAAGAGGTCGAAGTCAGTAGATTTGGAGAAATTGGGGGTGGGGTAAACCATTGGACCATTATCAGAACTCATCATATTCAATGGCTTCCTTGACAATTCAGAACATTTCTGGCTAAATATATAATTTGCCAATCCAGTGTGTTGCCTAAAACTGCATTCTCTTTGAGTTAACACAAACTACATCCAAAAGTCCAACACTCTCTTGTGTCATGAATATAACCACATTCAAAACAAAAAAAAACAACAGCAATCGGAAATTCATTATTTTATCTTCTAGTAACTATGGGCCTTAGGTGGAGTACACCCTGGATAATAGCCAGTTAGTCGCAGGGCTGACACTCAGACATATACACAACTCTCTCATTCTTATTTTAACACTGAAGTCATTGAAATATGCACCCTCAGTGTCTGTGCCATACAAAACAATATAATTTGACCAAGGAACATGATTGTGTCAAAAGGCCGTGAGCATAGAAGAGACACACTAGTCACAAAAAGTTAGGGATGTCTGACTTTCTTAAATGCAAAATACCCATCAACCCCAAAACGTGCACATTAGGTTAAACCTCCAGCTAGGTACATCCTGACCAAGATCCAGGCTCAGATCTGGAGATGGGTCCCCGGGGTCTGCACTGTGGCTGCCCACTGCTCCTGACCGGTTGCCCCAGCAACATTGAGGGATGGGTCAGATGCAGATGACAGATCTCCTACCAGGAATAATAAAGTGTAACCTAACCTAACCAATGAATTACTATCAGAGGATAGATTTAAATAGCCTACATTTCTGTAATATCCTGGTGACGTTAATATGTTAACAGGTTCTGGAGTAGGACCACGCCTCAACCACGCCTCGACCACGCCTCAACCACGCCTCAACCACACCTCGATCACGCCTCAACCACGCCTCGACCACGCCTCGACCACGCCTCGACCACGCCTCGACCACGCCTCGACCACGCCTCAACCACGCCTCGACCACGCCTCGACCACGCCACAACCACGCCTCAACCACGCCTCGACCACGCCTCAACCACGCCTCAACCACGCCTCAACCACGCCTCAACCACGCCTCAACCACGCCTCAACCACGCCTCAACCACGCCTCAACCATCTCTGCAACAGAGAGCAGTTGAGGAAACAAGAGCAGTTGTATCCTTCCCATTTTGTCTAATTTCATGCATCTTCGTCGTGAGAAGCCGCTGTGGCCGGTTCACCTTTGCGTTCGTCTTCGTAGACCTTGACTCCGTGTTGAGGCTCTACAGGGAGAGTGGTGTTAGTGGACAGGACTCTGGTCTCTCCGGTCAGATTGTCTCGCTCAACTTTAATCTCCACTGAGTACACCGCTGCAGGGGTCAGGGGTCACAGGGTCAGGGAGGGTCAAGGGGTCACAAGGTCAGGGGCCGACACACACCAGTGTAGCCACAGATAGTGTACAGAAAGTTGGGCAAATCAACAGAACAATGTAGACCAAAGTAAAAAGCCAAAAAATAAGCCATGAGAAATAAATGCTGAATCACTGAAGATGGACAGTCATGGATGAACTTCTCCTTTCATCAGGCTTCAAGCAATGTAGAAATAATCTCTCGGTTTACTCATGTAGATCAGTTTAATTATACTTTCGACTCCCATGGACTATTTCACATAGATACAATTTCAGAAATCTCAAATACAATCTAGATCAGGGGTGTACAAACCGAACGATTTCACTTCAGTAAATGTCTCTTCGGTTGTATGTGTTTTCTGGACACATATGTTCTGGTGTTCTTAGTGTACCTCTATATTATATAAAGTGAGATAAAATGTCAAAACTAAAGAGATCTGTGGATTCAACTTTTGGTTCCTTTTCAGGCCCCAGAAAGTCTTAGCATATTGGCAAAAACAATGATATAAAAAGCCTGGTCTTGCATATTGGTGCAATTACCAAACATTCAAATAAGGTAAACAGGAAATAAATAAACCAAAAAAAGCTGGCACACTTCCCCAGACACTCAGGGACAGAGAGACAAGACATGGACCATTAGAAGCATCTCAACGGTCAAGATCACCACAGCTGTAAACTGATATGAATGAGGCCTGTTCATAGTTTCTATATATTCCTTTCTGGGTCCGACTCACCTCTCTTCATTTCCTCTGTGGTTTCTCTAGGTTTGGTCATTCTGGTGACCTTTTTGTAACCTTTGACCTCTGCAAAGGCTTATGGGAAATGAAGGCAAGGAAGGAAATAAAAGAAATACAACCAGAGAGAGAGACAAAGTGAGGTTTAGGTGGGGACATTGTACAATTGTTGTCAGCTTGGTCTGGAGTGAGCTTTTAGGACCTTTTTGTATATCTTTTTGTATAGCTTATAAGCCTGGCATTGTACGATAGAAGTAATGAACTTATTTTAAAAGCACCTTTTTGGAAGAGTAGTATTGTAGTATGTATGGTACGGTCCATTCTTAAAGGTCCCAAATACAGGCCCCATATTAAAGGCCCCATATTAAAGGCCCCATATTATGCTTTTTTGCACATTTCACATTATTTTGGATATTTAGTTTACAATTTTGTTTTGTAACATCAAACACAGTAATTTGTAGAGCTCCTACTTGGACTCGATAACCAATGATCAGATTAGGCGCCTGTCTCTTTAAGACAGGATCAAGACAGGAACAATGCAATTTTTCTGTCTCTGAAATAAAACTAATAGTAACCTGATATGCTTTGTTGATTTTTGAATATTTTCAGTAAAAGTCCGAAGAGTTTTTACCTGGTACAGATTGGGCTGGAGCAGGTGATTTGTCTGAGTGAATTTTCACTTCTACCATTTCTACAACTGAGACACACAGACGAACAATGAGTTAACACAGACGTACGTAACAAAGAGAAGACAGACAGTATTTACCTTTAACTGCTTCTGATGTGACCTAAAGACGGAAAACAAAAACAGGAAATGAGTTATATCTTCACAATAAAAGTCCACTAAACACGTTTTATTTTGTAGTACTGACTGTAGTGGTTGGTGTGATAGTGGGACCTCCTCCTGACTCCAAAATGACCAGCTCCCTCTCCAATCTGAAAAACATGATGCATTATTAGAATGTATTGAAGAAGAAGAAGAAGAAGAAGAAGATTGAAGAAGAAGAAGAAGAAGATGGATGGAGTTTACAAACTTTGAAAGGGTCTATATTTTTTCTGACTATAATGAATGGTTAGCTCGTTGACCAGTGGTGACTGACCTGCCTCACAGTCAAAACAGCATAATGTCATATCAAGTTATTCTTGAGAACCAATATCTTGTTATTGCTCCAACACCTGTTGATGTTGTCCTCCAAAGCCCTGGTCTTATCTTCATCTTGTTGAAGTTGTCTCTTGATCTCATCCTGCTCTGGTCCAGCAGAGGGCGCTCCATCCAGCAGCCACCGCTCCCTCAGCGCTTTAGACTAAGGGCAACAAACATGAATATATATATATAATGTAGGTTCAAAATCTACTCGGCCAAATCTACCGGGGTTCGTCACTCATTAATGACGTTATGTGATCTGATTGGACGAGACGAACAGAAAAATGTCGACCCGAGCAGATTTGTCCGAACATTTATTTTATGATTACTTTAAATAAATCTATATTTGGCAATTATTGGCCAAGTGTAAAAGTAGTTCATAAAATGAATTATCTGTATTTTTGAGGAGGTCTGCAGGTCAAGGTTTAGCCGAACGATACAGAATAAACAAATGAATTTAATTTAATGGGGGATGTGTCTTGCCCTTACCTTCTTTAACTGCTGAAAACCTTCTAGAATAATACTTGTACTCTCTGTCTGAGTAACTACATCAAAATGTCATGTATGAAATGGTATTCTTGACTGATGCAGTAGACCTGAGCCCAGCGGCTGAGAAATATGACTGGACCAACAGAGCACTGTTTTTCAGACTGTTCCCTCCGCCTCCTCTAGTGGGAGCTCTCTACTATAATAATTGGCTCTATTTCAGATTGCGTCCAAACATCTCGACGATGCGTGTGATATCTAAGCCTTTGTGTGAGAGGGTCATGTGACCACACACAGCTGACGGTGTAAAAATACTCCGAGTTATTTAGAAACTGTCTGAGAGGCAAAGGCACAACAGCAACAGTGCAAAGTCAAATCAACACACAAACCTACCAATGGTAAAAAATCTGCTTCAGTGGTTTTCATAGGTCTGGTAAAGTCCTGGTTGTGTCATGGTTCAGTTTTGGTTTAGATATGATTTAGTTCTGCTGTAACTAGATGCACGATACTGGATTGCCGAAGCTGGATCGGTAAGTGTGGCCGATACTCGAGCCGACATCATTTATTAAACTCAAGCCTCATTATGAGAAGAACAATCATGTAGCAGTGAGTTAATCAGGATCAGAACAGTAACTCATCTCTAGTCCTTTAATACATCTTTCTCTCATGTCTTTACTGCAGTGCCGAGGAACAGTGCCTTGAGAAGTGATCAAATATAACTTAAAGCTGCACTACCTGATCTTTTACCATATTGTTAGGCAAAAAAACTCTTTGAGACCCCTGTGAGCGAGGGAAGGAAATATTTAACCAATCACAGGCCTCCACAGGACAGGAGCGCTCTGATTGGCCGATACATCCATCATCTATTCAGAACTAGAATCTATCAGGAACAATGCGAGGAGCTGAGGTTTTATTTCAAAATTCATTGTTTATTCACAGACTCCAGACGCTGCTCGTTCTGTGAACTTCTGTGAACGTGTTCGAGGCAGTGTGTGTTCATTCAAGAATTTTCTTTTACCACAAAATCAGGGAGAGCAGCTTCAACACACTATTATAAAGTACATCTGCCATTGTCAAGTGCACAATATGGTGACAGGCTTCTCTTTCAGTGGGAGGGTATAAGTGTGTATAGTCACTTTTCTCAGATCAAAAAGCTTGAGAAACACTAGGTTATGTGGCCATATCCAGAGTCAACATGGCACATGCGTTTGATAAAGATCTTACATGAACAGTTGTTGCATTGAATGTTCCTGTGTCTCTGAATGAAGCTGATATTTTTAGTATGCAGCTGTTCTCGGTCTTGCGCACGACTGCCTAGAGCCACACCTCTGGATCTGTGCTGAACATATTACATACAAACATTAGATCACACTAGTTACAGCATGGCCTTCTCCAACACGCTTTTATGATCTGCCTCATCATGTGATTTCCACGAGTGCACGCCTCTAATAAAAGCCCTTCTTCGGATCAATAAGTGTCAATACATGATGTATATGAACTGCATTAATGCAAGGTCCCCAGAGGCCAACAGGATCCCTTTAATGACCCTTAAAAGCTTTTAGGACCCAGTTTAGAGACCACACAATGTACAGGGACTCTACGGGGAAATAAAGAATTAGGGATGCTCCGATACCAATGGCGATAAAAGATCCTAATGTGACCAATGAGCTAACCTTCATATCACGATTCGATCTTTCATCGCCATAATGCCCACCTCTAGGAGGAGCCCAAAGTACCCGGAGATACTGTGGTGCAGCTGGGTCCATCTTCGAGACTCCTATCAAACTAACCGTGATCCTCCTCGTACCTTTAGATGCTGCAAGGCTCTCCTGTCGTCCTCCAGCTGCCGTTTCTTGTTCTCGATCTCTGTCTGCCATTTTCTCTTCTCCTGCAGCATCATGGGAAACAAAAAGTAAACACAACAAAAAACCAAAGTGGTTAGCTTGGTCTTTATTACAATCTAACCAAAACATTAGAAGCCATTTTGAAAAATACCAGTCAACAGAAAGTACATTTCTCTCTCTGTCATCTGACACTCCAGAGTTTTCATTTATCGATGCATGATTTTGATTTTTCTCACACAAAGCCCTGAATAATTCTGTTGTCTGTATCTTCACTTGAGAATGAGACGATTACCAGGAATGACTTGTAACTGGGACTGATGAGGTTATAACTGGACAATAAAACGAATGTGAACTCAACTCCGGAGTAGGCCTGTCACGATAACACACTCTGAAGGACGATATATCGCTTCAGATATATATCTCTATGTTATAGTATTGAGTAGACCATTTTATACACTCACACACTGATCACCCCAGATTATATCCTCTTTAATGTCAGTAACCTTATAATTCTGTCTCATTTATTCATTTATTTACATTTATTTTTAACAGAGGAACAATAATTACATACAGCTGATCTACAGAACAGTATTTATAAATTCTTTAAATTAATATAAAATTGGGTAAAATAACTGAGTAGGTTCTAAATGATAAGTCAATATATAACTTTATTAACTTTTATATATTGAACGATGAGTCAATATATAAAAATAACTTTATTACTTTTATATATTGAACGATGAGTCAATATAATAATTATTGTGACATAGCATAGAAGCCAAACTTACAGTGATAACGAGGCTGTCAATTCAATATCAAGTTGTTATTAATTACGTTCTTTCCAATAAATCTATTGCATCACTATTTTGACTCTATTTTATCTAAAGTATCTCATGGTTCAAATTAAACGACACTTACCGCGATGATGTTGATCCGATCCTGTTGACAAACTCTGGAAAACACAAAGACAGAGACACAGAGAAGAGTTCAGCAAATTTTCAAATTCCAGCATAAATGAGATCAGATCAGATCTGTGATGTTTTTAAACCGAGATCCAGTCCACAGCACATTTCAACCTGGTCTGAAGCATCAACACAAGACTCAAAATATGAACTCAAATATGAACTTTCTGCAAGAATCACACACCTTTCAGATCATCATCATCATCATCATCACCATCACCACCATCACCATCATCAACACCATCATCATCATCATTATCACCATCATCATCACCATCACCACAATCACCATCACCACCATCACCACCATCACCATCACCATCATCAACACCATCATCATCATTATCACCATCATCATCATCATCATTATCACCATCATCATCATCATCACCATCATCATCACCATCATCACCATCATCACCATCATCACCATCATCATCACCATCATCACCACCATCATCATCATCATCACCACCATCATCATCATCATCACCATCATCATCACCATCATCAAAACCATCATCATCACCATCATCATCACTACCATCACATTTCACTAGTCTGTTTTTATACAGTGATACAGAGGGTTCCACAAGAGTTTAGCAGAGTGTAATGGAGGATTGGTCACGTGATGTTTTCTCTAACAGAAGATGCACATTTACGGCCTGCCTAGTGAGAGAGTTATGACTCTGAGAGGTCAGCGAGTATCATAAAGATATCCAAACGTTTGTCTCAGTTACTTAATCAGTCCAAGAAACAGAATTTCACATCGTCACATTTTTCACATAAAGCTGTTCTTACCTGACACACAGAGGTGGTAAAAGTACTCTTACTCTTTCTAGAGTTACAAGAGTTTACTCTGTGTTACTGAGTAAATGTAACTGAGTAAATGTGACTGAGTAAATGTAACTGAGTAAATGTAACTGAGTAAATGTAACTGAGTAAATGTGACTGAGTAAATGTGATTCATCACATTGGTGTCAGAGGCTGAAATGCTGCCCTCGCAGGGTTAACCTCTGCAGACCTGTTCTGAGCCTGAGTTCTCATGAGTTCACCAAATGCAGCAGATTTATTCTATTATTGGTTTAAATGGATATTTCCGGTTCACATTCACTTCTGATGGTTTATGGTTTACGGACGAGGAGCTGAGCCCATCTCAGACTCAGATACAGAATTATTTACATCAACGTCCCAAAATATGGACTCGCGTTAAAGGGGCACTATGCACCGAGGGAGGTGTTGTGGGGTGAATGAAGCTTCCAATGAAAAAGCAGACTTGACAAAATGAGAGCGCTGGTTTCCCTGTCTCTTGAAGTCTTGGGTCAGGTCACAGGTCACAGGTCACAGGTCAACTAGACCTTCATTACCTGCATTATTATATCGGCGAAAACAGCGTGTCGCCGATATTATGGAATCACGTCGGTGCGCGTCCGCGTCCGCGTCCGCGTCCGCGTCCGCAGATCCTAGCTGTGAACGCGATAACTCAAA
>JAVQKC010172736.1:0-10336 GCA_036025475.1 Philypnodon macrostomus
GCCCGATCCACATTGCACCAGCCCTTTTTTAAGGGTACCTCCCGCAGGTGGTGGGTCCACAGGAGGGCTTTACAGCGTGTGCTCGTTACAGCGTGTGCTCGGGCGGAGCCTCGAACCACCGACCCTCTGGTTGAAGGGCGAGCATCTACCCACTGCACCACCGTTAATTCTGATCATACAATAAAAAACTATTGTGGTCATCAACATTTCTGTAAGGACTTAAAAAGAACCTAAAAATCAGGAATTTTGCCTCTAGGCAAAAGCCTAACTGTTACTAATGTGTACAATAAATAAACATACAATGTGAGGTACATTCACTAATGTTTCCTAACCAGGCTCTGACATTACCTACATGTAGTGGTTGGGCTTTGTCAAAACCATCTTCATTTGCAATATTGCCTCCAGTTGCTTCCATTCCGGGATTTAGGCATGTGTTATGTAAGCGTGGAACCCTATCAAAACAAAGCCTCTTTTCATTTAGAGTTACACCAACTGACTCTATAAAAGACATCCGATCATCAGAGTGCAACTTGCTGCTAAAAGGAGCCTGACACTAATGCAGTGGGGCGCTCTCCTCAAAAGTGGAAGCTACAGCTAATAGGGCAATCAAATCAAATCTTCAATTTTGATGGTGGCAATCAGCAAATCACAGAGGCAATATCATATCCTCTGCACAAACCCTAATGTATGGAAAAACCTTATCTTGTAGGTTTAACCTCTACAAACATGTTCTGAAAGGATTATTCTTGTGGAAGTTAATGCTTCCAGAAAAGTGCTGTGAACTGAATCTTGATTTTAAAAACAGCACAAGACCTGGTTTAGTTACCATTAGGCAAATACAGGCAGCTGCTTAGGGCCCCAAGCTTCCAGGGCCCCATAAAAGAAGCCCAGAATAAATGTCTTGGTAATTATTCAACTTAATGTGGTAAAATAGCTCATCGTTAGGACATCTGGTTGCTGTGGACTGATAATACAAGAAAACCTTTGGTTGGCACCAAGCACCAAATTCAGAGGGCCCCCTGCTCTTGCAATCGCTAAATTCGTCACTGTTAGTTCCTGTTTAGCCATAGTTTTGTCCTGCTTTACACATGCCATTAGTTTAGTCCTAGTTCAGGCCTGGTTTAGCCCTGTTTCAGACCTGTTTTAGCCCCGTTTCAGATCTATTTTAGACCTGTTTCAGATCTGGTTTAGCCTTGTTTCAGACCCGGTTTAGCCCCGTTTCAGACTGGTTTAGCCCCGTTTCAAACCCGATTTAGCCCTGTTTCAGACCTGGTTTAGCCCCATTTCAGACCCGGTTTAGCCCCATTTCAGACCCGGTTGAGCCCTGTTTCAGACATGGTTTAGCCCTGTTTCAGACCCGGTTTAGCCCCATTTCAGACCCGGTTTAGCCCAGTTTCAGACCCGGGCTAGCCCTGTTTCAGACCTGGTTTAGCTTTGGTTTAACCCTGCTGTAATCCTGGTTTAAACCCAGTTAATCCTCGCCCCTGACCGTTTTTCACTTTCACCCTAATGTCCTTGTTTAGACCTGGTTTCTAGACCTCATTTAGTCTTGGTTTCGATGCTGTGTATGACCATGTTTATGAATTATTGTTGTGATAAAAAGTTGTCTCAAAATGGCCGCACTCACAAACACGGGGAGGTGGCTCTTGTGTGATGCCATTTGCCATCTTTAAACTTTAATCTGTTCTATTAATTCCCTGCAACTGGAGAATGTGCGAGAGTTAATGTCCCGTGAACCGGTTTCTCACTCCACAATCTCTCTGAGCTAATTATCTTCAGGTGCTAAACGGGGGGAAATCGGCGGCCATTTTGACGAGAAAAATCTCACCCCCCGCTCCCTGGTGAAACATTTGTCTGCAGAGGATATTATGGTGAAGAAATGGGATAGAGGGAAGGGAGGGAAAAAGTAAACACAAAAATCAAGGCTAGGTATGAACTAGGACTGAATTAGGACTAAACCAGGGCTAGTCAGGTCTAAACCAATACTAAACTAGGACTGAATTAGGACTAAACTAGGTCTAAAGCAGAGGTAGGTGTAAAGCAGGACTAAAGCAGAACTACCCAAGAGAATAGTGAAACAAAGACTACTAAACCAAAGCTTAAGCAGGACTAGGACTAAACCAGGGCTGAACCAATAGTAGGCATTAAATAGAACTAAAGCAGGACCAAACCATGTTTAAGCCACAGTTAACAGAGTTAAGCCAAGACAGGTTTAAACCAAGATTAAACTAGGACTAAACATGGATTAAAAACAGAGCTAAACAGGTCTAAACAAAGGCTAAACAAGGACTAAACCAGGTCTAAACCAGGACTAGACCAATAGAAGGCGGGAAACAGAACTAAAGCAGGACTAAACCAGGTCTAAAGCCGAATTAACTAGAGCTACACCAGGACTAGTCAGGTTTAAACCAAGACTAAATCACTTCTAAACCAGGGTCAGGTCTAAACCAGGTCTTAACCAGAGCTTGTCAGGTCTTAACCAAGACTAAACTAGGAGTAAACCAGGGCTAAACCAATAGTAGGCATGAAAAAGAACTAAAGCAGGACTAGACGGGGTCTAAATCATAATTAACTAGAGCTAAACCAGGACTAGTCAGGACTAAACCAAGGACTACATCAGGTCTAAATCTGGTCTAACAAGGTTCTGACAAAAAACAGTGCTAAACCAGGACTAGTCAGGTCTAAACCAAGACTAAACTAGGACTAAACCAGAACTAAACCAATAGCAGGTGTGAAACAGAACAAAAGCAGGACCATACCAGGTCTAAATCAGAATTAATTAGAGCTAAATCAGTCAAGTCTAAATCAGTATTTGCTATGAAACAGATCTAAAGCAGGACCAAACCAGAAATAACAAGGAGTAAATCACGACTAAACCTGGGCTAAAAACAAAGCTAAAAAGCAGTAGTCAGGTCTAAACAAGGGCTAAATCACACCTAAATTCAGTCTAAAAGAGAACTAAATCACAACTAGTCAGGTCTAAACCAAGACTTCATTAGAACTAAACCAGGACTAAACCAGGTCTAAACCAATAGTGGACAACAAGCTCTTCCTCACACAGTCCAAAGAAATATAATGATTTGAAATGATCCCATAGTGAAAGACTGAGAGTTGTGAGTGTCACGGCTGTGTGGTCTTGCAGACAGACTGGTGAGATGCATGGTGTTGGGGAGGGAAGGGGTGTAGCCAGGGGTTGGGTGGGGGTCCATCTGGGGTGGGAGGGCCGCTCTGTGATCATTCACCTTCATCCATGATTTGTCGTCATTATGTGGAGCAGTGTTTGAAGATCAGAATACAAGGACGGCCTGCAGACGGATGGGGACAGAGAGGGGCAGACAATAAAGAAATAAATGCAGTACAACGAAAAAAATCCTGGTGATTTTAAAAATAGAAATAAAAAAGGGGAATGTCAAAGACGTTCAAGGGAGATTTGATTTGGGTCGCTTCATAATTCAGAGATTAAAAATGAAAGCTGTGGTCTGGAGCTTTTCGAAAAATAAGAAATTCTTTCAATGTAACAGGCTATAACACTGGATTTACTAAAAAGAGTCTTTTCTGACCAATCAGATGACTTGGTTGGAGAGGCCTAAGGGGATGTCAAAATTACATAATACATATTGTAGACCTCATTTCAATTTATTTCCATTAGACTTTTTATATTTGATTTTTCGTTTGCCTTTTTCATATTGGGTTCTGTGTGCAAAATAAAATTTCAAAATAAAAAATCTGAAACAATATTTTCGTTAAAGTCAGTATCTGTGGACTACTTGTATACTTAATCATAATTCAAATTGACAATGCTTGGTAAATGGGAGGAGTGTCCAATATGGCAATCAAAGATTGTATCGCGATATGAAGTTATGGCTATCTGGGGTGGGAATTATTGGCTGCTGTATCGATATATCAGAATTAATATTTTGTATATTTCACAAAAATCAAATGTGGCAGTACTGGAGAAAGTTGAAGAATTCACCATTCTAAATATTAAAGTAACTGTATTGCATAAGAATAATCAACAATTCATTGAAACACAGTTTAAATACAGTGTTAAAAAAAAAACATAATATATATCGTAGGTTATTATATGTAATATATCGACTATCACCATATTGAGATATAGTCGGTATTGTGAGCCACGTATCGCGCATCATATCGAAATATCGTTAAATTGTACACTGTCATTTTTACTATAGCAATGTCAGTCTTTTTCATAAAAAGAAAATAAATAGGTTTAATGAGATGGATTTAATGTACATTGAATTTGTCATTAAAAATGATTTAGGAACACACAAATAAAAAGTCAACTAACAATCAATTTTAAATCATGATCTTGGCTTAGAAAATGGTTTACTATATTTTTACCATATGGCCCACCCTTTTTTTTACCTACCAGCTGAGTGGCAGATGAGGGCCCCACATATCTCCCCCTGGTCCTGTTGATGTGAGGGTGTGCCCAAAGGAGGGTGGATTGGGCTGATAGCGACAAAAACCACCCAACCTTCAAATGCAATGAATATTAAATCAATCGCCTAAATGACACCACGCTACTTACTGTATTAACATTTCACATCTGCTCCAAACTCGAAGGACAACAAGCCCTCACCATCTCCGAAAAAAAAGATTTGGAAAAAAGACTATTTACTGAGATAAGGCGTAAAAATAGGTACAGTTTATATTATGGGCCGTAGCCATGCGTGTTAATGGTGAAAGGTATAAACTATATAAACTAGGTCCAAACCGAACTCCCTGGATGGAGGTGTAAAGCAGGAATCAGGTTAAATCAGGACTAACACCAAATCTAAACCACAGCTCAACCAAGATTATAAACTTAGCTAAACCAGGTATAAAAGCTCATAGGTAGGTGTAAAGCTCACCAAAACCAGGACTAAGCCAGGACTTAACCAGGTCTAAACCAGGACTTAAGTAAACATCAACCATAGACAGGTGTATAGTAAACCAGAACTAAACCAGGTCTAAACTAGAACCAAACCAGCAAAAAACAGAACTAAAGTAGGTTTAAAACAGAAATGAACCAGGACTAAACTAGGCCTAAACCAGGACTAAAGTAAAAATAAACTCAAGGCAGGTGTAAACCAGGTCTAAACCAGGACTAAAGTAAAAATAAACTCTAGGCAGGCCTAAACCAGGTCTAAACCAGGACTAAACCAGGACTAAACGAGGACTAAACTGGACGAAAGTAAAAAATAAACTCTAGGCAGGTCTAAAGCAGGATGAAACCAGAATTAAAACAGAATTCAACCAGGAATAAACCAGAACTAAACCAGAGGAAGGTAAAGCAGGACTAAACCAAGTTTAAAACAGGACTTAAACAGAACTAAACCAGAACCAACCCAGAGCTAAGCTTGAACCGGTTTGAAAAGCTATTTGAAAAAGACACAAAGCCACAAAAATAGGAACAATTAGCAGTATGGGCCTTAGCCATGCGTGTCCGTGGTGAAATGCGTGGTTATAAATCGGCCTAACCCTGACTGTGTTGAAGTCTGTCTCCAGCTGTTCTCAGAGATTTATTCCTTCCTTATTTTAGTTGTAATTATCTTTGATTGTTTGTTTTATCCACCTTCAGGATTGTCCTCGGTGGGGGGTTAAAGGAATGGGAAGAGGCTGTTGTGTGTGTAAAAGTGTGTACATAAAGATTGTGTGTGCGTATGTGTGTGTGTTAGAATCAAACAGCAGGAAATGAAATACAGATTAAAGTGGAGATGGGAGAAATAAACAGGAAGTCTTTAAGTGCTCATTTTTGTTTACTCAACATATAAAGCTGTAATCTAAAGGTTTTTGTTCAATTTAAAAAGGCTTGACCAATAGTAGTCAAATTTTACATTAGTCCCTCCCCTGGCCTCTACAGCAACATCAAATCAGACTTTGTGGGTTACCGCTTTGACTAATAGTAGTCGAGTTTTACTTTAGTCCCTCCCCTGGCCTCTACAGACTACAGACAACCTACTTTACATCGTAGAACAGGGTCAGGGAGTCAGACACTACTTTAATGGAACGTCTCAGGCTGATTTTTTATGTATTTGTTTTAAACCATTCATTTTCTTTTGCTTCTTTCTGTTAGGTACTGTTTATGGACAGAGTCTGCCACAACTACAAGTCAGGACAACGCCAAGTCCGTTGCCAGAGACACACACTTTTATATTTATTCATAGTGATGATTTAGACGCAATACTATACCTCATTTTCTCTTGCAAAAAAAACACTAGAATGGTCCATTTTAATTTGCCTGCAGGGCATATATTCATAAATGAAATAAATAACTAGTAGATCAGCAGAAAGCCCTAAAAAAAAAAATCTAAGTTTCCCTTGTGCACTTATTTTTGTGCAGTAGTAAGAGATCTTCTACAGTGAAAACCTCGTATTTATTGATCGAACTGAGTCTAAAAAACCTCAGCGTTGGTCCAAGGAGACACAGGACACGTGTAGGACATTATCAGAACTGATGTAGTTAATAATTCAGTCTCAGACACTGTACCGGAGTCATTCAGGAGGAAACAGAACTCACTACTGCTGTTTGGACGTCAGTAATCAGAAGTCAGAATCAAGCCTATTTACATGCAGGTTTTATAAACAATGAAGAGGAGTTGATTAAAAAGACTGGATGTATACTGTTCAATATATGTTTGAATAAATCGGGACTCACATAATAACATTTTTAGCCTGTTATTAGGCATTCATTTAATGAAAAATGAACAAATATATATTTACCTGATGATGTAACAAACACATCATCAGGTAAATATATATTTTTTCAAAGTGCCTACTTTGGTCAAATTGTCTGTTGTAATAAAAAAAAATAAGGACACTGTGAAAGCAAAAATCTTTTACTTAGTGGTAGCCAAATCATGGGTTGGAACTCAAAAGTGGGTTCGATTTAGTTTATTATAACTACTATTATTATTATTATTAGTTTATTTAATTATTAGTTTTTATTATTATTGATTATTATTATTAGTTTTTTAGTTTTTTTTTTAAATTAGTTTTAGTTAAATCATTGAGACCAATAACTTATTCTGATAAAAGTAGGTCACAATAATGAGCAATGACCATGTATAGAATAGACATGGGTTATGTTTTGTTTCTCTATAGATTCATTTGACATTTGACAGCTGTAAATACACAGAACGGCTACATCACAGAACAACGCTGGTGTTCTGTCTTTGGAGCCGGAAAAACCCCAGATAAACACTTATAATTGCATTTCCACAAGACTAGGACCGGCTCAAACATGCCGTGGACAGATACGATGGCGGCAAATTTCACTTTTCCACCAGGAAGCCACGCGGGTGAATCCCAAATCCGGTTTTCTGCGTTTTATCGGGGAGCGAGAGGAGATGGAGGTAACGCCGGGGACACACCACGCTAATCCAATTTTACAGTTTCCCCAACAGCAAGAGATAATTACAAGAGTTAAAGGCAGTCAGAACAGACCAGAAAGAGAGGGCAAAGACTAGAAAATATGCTTGGAAAATAGAAAAGAGTCTAACTAGCTAAAGAAGGTCTAAACCATGCCCAAACCAGGACTAAAAAAGAGTTAAACCAGATCTAAATCAGAGCTAAACAGGACTAAAACTAGGTCTAAATGAGCATTTGACTAGGTCTAAACCAGGACTAAGACTAGGCATGTAGGTCTAAATCAGATCAAAACCAGGACTAAACTAAACCAGAATTAAACAAGAGGTAGATGTGAAGTGTGACTAAACCACGTCTAAACCAGGACTAAACCAGGACTAAACAAGATCTAAACCAGGACTAAACCAGGAATAAACAAGATCTAAACCAGAACTAAATCATGACTAAACAAGAGTTAGATGTGAACCAGGACTAAACATGGTCTAAACGAGGACTTGGCTAGGTCTAAACCAGATTAAATTAGGTCTGTAGGTCTAAATCAGATCAAAACCAGGACTAAACTAAACCAGAAATAAACAAGAGGTAGATGTGAAGCATGACTAAACCAGATCTAAACCAGGACTAAACAAGATCTAAACCAGAACTAAATCCGAACTAAACCAGATCTAAACCCGAGGTAGATGAATAAGGTAGATGTGAAGCATGACTAAACCAGGTCTAAATCAGGACTAAACCAGAACTAAGCCAGGACTAAACAAGAGTTAGATTTGAACCAGGTCTAAACCAGGTCTAAACCAGATCTAAACCCGCTCTAAATCAGTACTAAACCAGAACTAAGCCAGGACTAAACAAGAGTTAGATGTGAACCAGATCTAAACCAGGTCTAAACCAGAGGTAGATGTGATGCATGACTAAACCAGGTCTAAACCAGGACTACACCAGAACAAAGCCAGGTCAAATTAAATGTTTGCCTCTCATTTGATTGACAGCAAGCCTTTCACCACCTCAAACTGGTCAAAAGCGAAAGGCCTAAACTTGTGCTTGGGGCAGGTCTAAGTATTTTGAACAAATCAAGCTATTGTTCAAAACTAGGAATGTGTGGACACTAATGAGGACACATACAGTCACATGGTCAACTGGTGATTTCAAGTGTAAAGATCATAGGGTTCAGTCAGAATGCATAAAACTGGCTTTCAAATGCCCCGCAAGTCTGAATGAGGTTCTCAAGTTGGGGTTTAAGTGTCACTGCGGTTTAGCTCGGTCAGCTCAACGTCCGGCCCATATTCAGACCTTGAAATGCTGGCCCCAGTGTTGTGAGTTCAAATCTGGCTCACGCCAGTTTGCCAAATGTCAGTCCCCGCTCTTCTCTCTTTTTTAGTGGTCTGCAAGATTCCAGTTTTAATGTCAGTTTTGGGTTGTGTTTGTTTATGATGGTAGTGGTCAAATGCGGATAAGGGCTACAGATGTCAATGTATCACAAAAAGTAATGTGCCATAATCGTGTGTTTGGCACTATGATCTTTGCATTCTGTGGTTGTGCAATCAAGATCTAATCCAGAAAATTCAGATTTAAACTAGAATTTAACCTGGACTAAATTATGTCTAAAGTAGAAGTAAACCAAATCCCGACTTGTCCACCAACCAAAGCAGGACTAAAAGATCAAAAGGGGAATAAAATAACTCACTACTAGAAAGAGCCCATCCCATGTACCACAGTTTCAGAACCATGTACACATTACTTCTCAAATGTTTAAACTGCTAAAGCCTGTTTCAAAAATCTCTAATTAAGTGTAGTCGCTTCCGTCGAGACTCGTGAAGCCGAACCAGTGCTGTTCAATGGAGCTAATGAATGAGACTAACCCAAACAAGAGACCAGACTTCAGGCCTGACTACACTAACTAGGCATAGAAGAGAAATTAGAGGTGGGATGAGGAGCCAAAAAATTCTACTCAAGCGCTCACAGAGACAGTAATTAGTTACATTTACTCATACTGTATTTGAGTATAAGAGTAGTTTTACTTGAGACACAGTAATGATAATAACTTACCCCTATCTGTATGTTATTCATAGATTTAGTTTGTGGAACAAGTAATAAGATTTGGACATTTAGTTTCTTGTGTGTTCATTTTATATGAAAAGTTATGAAAAGTTGATTTTATTGTATTACTTTTTGTTTATTTATCATTTATATTTTTAATTATTTTGATGAGTACTTTTACCTATATTATCATGAACCTCTAAGTACTCCTAATGATATAACATGTAGGATTAAAAACATATATGGTGCAAAATTATGGAAGTCCTGATTGAAGTCTGATCATATATATATAATTAAACTGTTTAACTCACACAAGCCTTTAACTTTATTAATTTTCCAAAGATTATTATTTTTTTAATATTCGTTTTCCCAAAATCCCAAAATAATTAAGTAGTTTTTTTCAATTATTATTATCATCTCGAGATTTCGGGAAAACAATTGTTGTTTTTGTGGTAAAACGACTTAATTATCTCAGGAAAATTATTATTGACAAAATTATAATCTTAGGAAAACGAATAAAAATAATTTGCACTGTAACAAAATAAATATTTTTTTCAATTTATCTGCTAAAATTGTGGAGTCATAATGACTTTAATGCTGCTATTGTTCTTCAGTGAAAGAATAGTGAAAACTAGACGTATAGAGCCAAATCCTAAAATGTCAAATATCATACAAAATCTCCAACGATTCATTCATTTCATCAGCTTATTCCCTTCTTAATTTAGCAACTGTGGGTCTTGGGCGGGGTACATGGCCATATAGTCACTGGGCTGACACAATGGGATGCGCTGATTCATTTTCACATTCACACTTTTGTTAAATGACTGTTCACAAGAGAATTGAAGTTGATTGCATTATCTGTTAACTTTGTTAGTGGCGGTGTGCTGGTTCTGTTCTCTCTCTCTCTCTCTCTCTCTCTCTCTCTCTC
>JAVQKC010172753.1:0-10986 GCA_036025475.1 Philypnodon macrostomus
TAGTTTACTGAAGTCGTACCAAAACATTTTGACGGAGCGCCTTGAGCGCCGTGTGACACAAAATCTCTTGGAGGTCAGTAACACAACCAGAATTAATCCATATATAAGGCTCCGGATTATAAGTCGCACTGTTGGTTTGTGAGAAAATTAAAGGCTTTTAAGTGCGCCTTATAGTGCGGAAAATACGGTATTTCCTTTTTAGGGCCTGAATTAATTCTTAATTATTCAAGTAGCTATATCTGCAAATGGAATAAGATATTTGAACTATTTCTATTGCAAATTTTATTCCACTGCCAGATCATTTAACATATGAAAACAGGTCAAATATTTGAGCCTAATAAGGAAATAAATCTAAAATAGATCTAACGACTGAAATCAAGATTCTGTTTTTAGGTCATTTTAACTAATCTATATATTATTTTGAGGCAGAGCTATGAACAATGCAACACTCAATATGTTTAAACCAAGTAAGCTTCATGAACGTCTGAATGTATCTTGAAATATTGTTGATAGACTCAGACACTTAAAGGAAACCCCATCATTTCTCAATATAGTCTGAGTATTTCACACTTCCTCGGATTTCAGAACAAAAACTTAAAGTCTTACTTCATCCTCTGGTCTACATTTCACTCAGGAATGCACATAAAAAAGGGAGCTACGTGGACAATCGTAAACATAGGCACACACAGAACCGTACAATCAGTATTCAGTATCTGACACTAAATCCTGTAGCCTGATTTTGTTTCCTTGTAACTGAGCAAAAATAATTACTTAGTCAATAATACACCACAACAGAAGCCAGAAATCAGACTTGCAGACCCTCTGTGGGCTGTATTATAAGGATTTCTGTTTTAGAGCCTGGGAAGCAACCAATCACACACTTCCACAGGACAGGCGCGCTCTGATTGGTCGATACATCAATTATCTATCCAGAACTAGAATCTATCAAAAATAATAAAGGAGGTTCTGGTTTTATTTTAAAATATACAGTTTTATTACCTTATTCACAGCATTTTTGTAAATTTTATTCTTGAGAAATACTTGCATTTGTTAAGAGTTAGTTAAGCTGTAGTCCAATGTAAAAATGCTCAAAATGTTTTATCTGACCCTGTACTGTGACGTAAAGTAGACAACATCAGATCTTATTCACAGAAATGTTTCATTTTTCTCATACTTCCCGGTGTGAACGTGTATGAGGCAGTGTGTGCTTTATGTTTGAGACAATGGGAGGAGTTTGGGAAGAGCAAATTTAGACATTTTTTGCACAAAATCAGGTTCAGCTTTCATGTACCTTAATGCTGCAGACCACAGATAGATACTCACCTGAGCGCCTTGTATGAGTCCGACTCCTGTATTACTTTTTATAGAAGATTTGTCATTTATATTTTATACATGAAGATATAAACAGGCTTTTGTAAGTATGAAATACCTGCGGCCCATTGTGCAATTCACCTCCACATGCTGCAGACAATATAATGTACTATGATGATATACATGGGCAATAAAGCTATTTTTAATTGTGTTGGATATTGTTTTATTAAGGGCTGCAGGATATGAGAGAGCATTCGATATTCACTAACCATGTGTTGATAATGGTGTGCTCAAAATCAAGATTAAATAGGGTCACACTTTATTTTACAAAGCCCTTAACTACATTGTATCTGCCTCATTAAGTACAATGTAATACACTGTGTAACAAACTGTAATAACATGTAACGACATTGTATCTGTCTCATTAAGTACAATGTAATACACTGTGTAACAAACTGTAATAACATGTAACTACATTGTATCTGCCTCATTAAGTAAAATGTAATACACTGTGTAACAAACTGTAATAACATGTAACAACATTGTACCTAACCCCAACCTTAACCATGCTGTATGTACAATGTCGTTACATGTTATTACAGTTTGTTACACAGTGTATTACATTGTACTTAATGAGGTAGATACAATATCATTAAGGGCTCTGTAAAATAAAGTGTGACCCTAAATGGGGACTAAAACAAGACCAAAGTAGGACTAAATCTGGGTAATCATAACGATATATTTATTTGGTATTTAACACATTTTTCTTCAAGATTCTCAGATTAAAGGCCGTTTGCTGATATTGAGATCCCCTAGTTGTATTCACATAGATTGACATGAGCTTTATATACTTTAAACCGTTACATATGAAGTTGATACATCAGATAAAAAATGTCTTACATAACAAAAGCCAATGCAAAGAAACCATTTACAAGCTTATCAAATCGATTTTTCACTTATTGAGCTAAAAAGGGAACCTCTTTGGCCTGTGACGGCGGAGGAAGCGGGGGAGGGCAGCTGGGCGCTTTCAGTCCGGGTCTTTTATTCGGCGGCGGTTTCGTTAGGCTGGTCGTCTGGGATCGAGGCGGGGGAGTGGGGTGAGTCCGAGTGTCCGGGGACGGGGCTGCAACGGTGGGCTTGGTGGTGATGGCTGTGGGGGGTGAAGGCGCCTGGATCCTGGGGGCCGCTGGGGCTCTTGGTTTGGTGAATTGAGCCACTATCTGCTCACTGGGCTGATGAGATTTGGAGACAAAAGATCTTTTGGCTGCGGATAGAAAATAATTATTATAAGTAATTTTTTTCATTGATAAGATAATGTTTTTTTACTAAAATGCGCAGGGTGGGTGTTAATGAATTACTTTTTCTTGAGTAATATTATTTGAACAATTACCCACCCCTGTTTGGTATAGTTATTGTTTTTGTCTCAGTACATCAAATACAAAAACTCTTACATTATCAACCTCTACATATCAGGCCAGTCAAAACCACATTTACGCCGGCATAATAAAACTGTGTTACAATAGCCCGCGATGACGCATGACCTTAACAGATTTTTATTTTGGACAGTGGTGTGAGATTTCCTGTTTCCTGTGCACTTCCTGGTAGCAGCGCGTTAATATGTTTTTCTCTATAAGGTTACAATGAAAGGCGTACGAGCTAAATATGTTTATAGACAATTGCAAAAATGGAAATAGTTCATACATTGAGTACATTTGAACACATAGAAAATAAAAATGGAGGATGTAAGATAAGATGAAAATGAATTGTGATCTCTGGACGTTCTCGAGATGACGTCTAGATAACTGTCTGGCAGGAGACGTCACGTGTTTTGGTTGATTCCAATAATAGTCGCACATTTGCCTCAAAGGACTTTCCAATCTGTACTTTAAGTAATTCAATCCTTGCTGTGGGCCAGGAAAACTCCCCAGAAATCCCTTTTCTACATAGAAGACGGCGGAATGATCCCTACAGGGCTATAAAGTATACAGAAAATGTATCATCATTACAAATTTAACATGTGCGGGATCCATTTGCCAAACCTGGCTGACCTTTAATAAACACACTGTTGTGATCAGAAAGTCTGTACATACACTATAAAACCAAAAAACATAGAATATCTTAAAAAAGAATATCTGAATTGGTCTTAAATACACACAATACAAAATAATAGATGCAGTATGTCTCATTTGGCCAGACAAACTTGAAAGACTCAAAGGCTGCACAAGAACAGCACTATTGAAGCACTATTGATTCAGTTTCAATCTGACTATTCACAGCGTATTTGATAGAGCAGGATTTCTGACCTCAAGGCAAGGTTTGTATTTTTAGGACTGTCCTGTGAATAATTAAGACTTACATTTATATGGTGATGTTATCTTCACAGAAGCTTTGGGTGAACTGGGTGGTGCCTCCAGGATGGGCGCTAGCTGTTCAGAACTCTGCTTCTGTGTGGGACTCTTGTTCACTGCAAAAAAGGAATATCTAGATTAGTTCAAATGACTTAAAATCAGAATCTCAATTTGGATCTGAGCTGTTTTGCCTAGTTTAGATTTATTTACTTATTAGGTCTAGATTATTTGACTTGTTTCAATGTAATTCATTCAATTTTTAATATTTGCCCCCACCAAGGGGTAATGTTTTCATTAGCGTTTGTCTGTTAGCAACTTGAGCGGATTAGGATTACATTTTCAGGGAAGGTCAGAAATAAAACATGGTACAATTAATTTGATTTTGGGAGTGATCCGGATCACCGTCTGGATCCAGGATTTTCTGTTGGAAACTTTGCTCAAAAAGTACTGCTCCGATTTGGATGAAATTTTCAGGAAAGGTCACATAGACTTGGCGGAGGTCTGCGCTCTCCGAGTGCTTTCTAGTTGTTTGTAATTTCAGGTAAACCATCAGCCAGTGGAATACAATATACTACACTCTATTCCAAGTACAATTTTCTTATTCCACAGGCAGATAGTTTAGCTTCAAAATTCAAATAATTATATCCTGAAACCAGTCAAATAATCCAGGCCTACAAAGAAATTAATGTTCAGAATTCAAGTCATTATTACTAATCTAGATATTCCCCTTTTTCATTGTTCAGACCTAAATTTGTCGGTACAGTTCTGGGAGGAGGAGCTGGTATCACTGAAGCGGTGGATGTTAAAACTGGGCTGGCGTGAATAGTAGGGTTGATGGAAGGTGAATTATTGTGGGCTGTGCTCAGTTGTGAAGGCGCTGCTGCTGTCTCCAATGTGGGCCCGCCCCATGTGGAAGTACCAGTACGACCAAAAGAGCCCGATTTAATAAGGAAGAAACTCATGCTGTCCTGGGACGCAGTGCTGAAAGACACATCCAAAAGATGGATTATAATAACTGCAAACTATTATAAGTAGTCAGTGTAATGCTGAACATGATTTATCTGACCCTGTACTGTGATTAAAGTAGATCATAATTATTCTTTTACTCTAGTCCCTCCCCTGACCTCTACAGCAACATCAGATCAGAGTTCGTTACCACTTTGATCAATAGTAGTCGAGGTTTTGAGTGGTGAGGCAACTCTGTTTTGATGTTGCTGTAGAGGCCTATAGGGAGAATTCTGTTTATAAAGAGAACTCACAAACACTACTGTTTATAAAGATAACTCACAAACACTACTGTTTATAAAACTCAAGGTGAAGATTTAATAACTAAATATTGTTGCTGAGAGTCACCTGTTTGTTTTTGAAAGAGGAGTGTGGTACGAAGAGCAGGATGATGTGGTGGAAGAGGCTGAGGAGAAAGACCTGCTCAGTTTGTCTTTATCATGGATTAAAGCCGGAGCAGGAGGCCCCTCCTCGGGACACTCGGGGACATCTGGGATCTCAAAGGACACAGCTGTCAAAAGTAAAACAACGATTATATCAGCCTTATATTAAGATCTACTATGGTTATGGTACACTTTATATATCCACGGAGGGAAATTCATTCTCTGCATTTGACCCATCCTTAAATGTTATATACTCAGGAGCAGTGGGCGTGTAGTGCCCAGGGACCTTCTCCAGATCTTGATCAAGCTGGAAGATTGGCCTGTTGTGCATTTTTTTAAATACTAGTCTGCATTAGATCTAAATGAATTGTAGATACTAAGAATGAATATTAAACTCCCACCAAGATATGATGTTACCTTCAGGAAAGAGCTCAGAGCAGTACTGAATGAGAGGCTCGATCACTGTAACCACCTGGACTGAAGACGCTGAGGCCATGTCGAAGAGAGCAGCCTCCCTGGACAGACAGACAGAACAGACAGATTTTACCGATGCATTTTTTTTACATACAGAACTGTTGATGGTGGTTAAGCTGAAAACTGCCTGTTGAGGTTTAACCACTGAAAGCATTTCTATTTCTGAGGTTCAGCAGAAATATAGACGGTCAAAGCAGCTTTTAATAGAAGAAACGTGGGTGTGATGTACCCTTCAGCTCGGGGCCACAGCAGGTTGGGCCCCAGGACGATTGCGATGTTACTGGGCGTCATCTTGTTTACAGCTTGATGTTCGGATAGTAGAGACAAGAATTGGACCAAGTACCTGTGGGACAAAGGCCAACATTTAAAAGCCAGAATCTTAAAAACTAGAGATATTCCATTTTTAGCATTTGTTATTTTTTATCTCATTTAAGCTTCATAGGTATCCCACATTACTTTTTCCACTAGTCTTTTATTGACTAGATATTGACTTTTGTCATAATTTTGCAAATGTATGGACTGATGTGATTTTTCTGGCTGCACTCTGAGGCACTGAGCTGTTTTATAGGGTGGATGTGTGTGTAAAGAATCACTCTAACTGAACTGTGTGGCTTTTAATACTGAAAACAAACCTGAGATTATTGTAGTTTTCTGGTGGCAATTTTTTCAGCAACACTCTAAAGTGATTTAACTTCTCTGTCATTTCTTTTTCTCTGCCAATAAAAAAAACATCTTAAATTAATACAAAAATAGTCAGATATATAATGAAACAGGAAGAGGACATTGTACACACCCCGCTGCTTGAAACCAGTCGTTGTAGAGTTCAAATGTCAAAAGAGGTTCAGGAAGTTCGCGCAGGTAGGACTTCAAAGCTCCTGTCAAGTCGTATTAAGATCTAATTACAATGGGGCTTAAACAGTCTGGCTGCTATGCTAATTCAGAGAGCATGCAGGAAATGGCAGTTACTGTGGCTAAAATTCTTAAAAGAGGAAGGTTGAGAAAAATAGTTTAATAAAACGGTCAGTTTTACCTGCGACGGCGTGAGGGTCCATGCTGAATTCACTATGGTCCACCTTCCCGTGATCTAGGCAAGTCTTAAGCCTTTTGACAATAGAAGCTGCAGCCGCCAGACGGAAAAGACCCTGAAATTGAAACATAGGTATTCATTTCTATTTCTATGATATAAAGTAGGCTGTCTGTAGAGGCCAGGGGAGGGACTAAAGTAAAACTCGACTACCATTGGTCAAAGTGGTAACCCACAAAGTCTGATTTGATGGTGCTGTGTAGAGGCCATGGGAGGGACTAAAGTAAAACTCGACTACCATTGGTCAAAGTGGTAACCCACAAAGTCGGATTTGATGTTGCTGTAGAGGCCAGGGGAGGGACTAAAGTAAAACTCGACTACCATTGGTCAAAGTGGTAACCCACAAAGTCGGATTTGATGTTGCTGTAGAGGCCAGGGGAGGGACTAAAGTAAAACTCGACTACCATTAGACAAAATGGGAACCCACAAAGTCTGATTTGATGTTGATGTGTAGAGGCCAGGGGAGGGACTAAAGTAAAACTCGACTACCATTGGTCAAAGTGGTAACCCACAAAGTCGAATTTGATGTTGCTGTGTAGAGGCCAGGGGAGGGACTAAAGTAAAACTCGACTACCATTGGTCAAAGTGGTAACCCACAAAGTGTGATTTGATGTTGCTGCAGAGCCCAGGGGAGGGACTAAAGTAAAATAATAATTATGACAGGTTACCTTCTTTACATCATAGAACAGGGTCGGTAAAACTGTTTCTTACAGACTACACCTTTAAGAGAATACATATATTTGTTGTGTTGTACCTCCTCTTTCATTCCTGTTCTTAGTAACATGTGGATGCACTCTTGTATGGGGGCGGCGATTTCTCTTTCACTTTTACTCAAATGCGACAGCAGAGGTTCTCCATACACCTTTTGGTTCGAGACAGTGGGAGGAGACGACCCTGCAAAGTAATTTATGTACAATAAGATATGAATAATACAATCAAATAGAGTAGTGTGAGTGAAGTGTACCTTTATGATTGTGATGTTCTTTAAGTTCACTGATATTTTTGTCCAAAAACTCAAATGAATGTCTGTGGTGTTCTGCCTGGAGTTCCAGTAACTAAAGAGACAACAATACATTCTTTAACAAGTCAGGGATTAAGAATACCTTTTGTTATATTTGGGGTATTCCATGTACAAATATGTTCAGATGTACAGTTTATATTAACAACTGGAGTGAATAACATTTGGACTTATTGAGATAAGGTTGGTTCTTAGAAATCAAAACACACTACTAAAACTTTTGGTTGAAATCACAAACTGAATAAACTCACTTAGCAACATTACACATTTATGGACTGAAAATATAGTGAGATTTTTCTGGTGCAAATTTAGAGGTGTGGTTATTCAAAGCCAAATACTTTCTGTTTCAAAAGCACAGAGTGTTTTAGCAGCGGTCTGAGTTTTTTATTTTACTCACACGTATAAAGTAGTTTGCGTAGTGGTCCTCTTTTGTGGCAAAGTGATAGAGATCTGCCGAGTACTGGTCCTGAAACAACAAGAAGAAGAGGTTGTGTTCTGCAACTTCATACACACGCAAACACACATACACACGCATACAACCACACACATACACACATACACGCATACAAACACACACACACGCATACACACATATACACACACACATACACATACACACGCATACACATGCATACAAACACACACACACACATACACACGCATACACACACATACACACGCATACAAACACACACATACACACGCATACAAACACACACACACACGCACACACCTAAACACGCACACACACACATACACACGCATACACACACATACACACACGCATACACACACATGCACACACACGCCTACACATGCATACACACATACACACGCATACAAACACACACATACACACGCATACACACACACATACACACACACATACAAACACACGCATACACACACACACGCATACACACACACACATACACACGCACATACACACACACACATACACACACACATACATACACATACACACACACACACACACACATACACACACACACCAGGGCTTGACATTAACACTAGCCAAACTCTCAAATGATTTTAGATTTCTATTATATATATATATATATATATATATATATATATATATATATATATATATACATATATACACACTATAATATAAGGAGTTCTAACTGAAACACACTAGAAATCTAACATGTCTGTCCATAGTTACTAAAATGGGGGTGAAAATAGCTCAATCATGTTACTTAATCATATCATATGTCACATTAAAAAATAAACAATGGCTAGTGAAAATCATACATGCCAGTAACTTTTGAAGAATACATGCCAAAATATTCGTGTCAAGCCCTGCTCAATATACAGACACATGTTAAACACCAGGCTCCAGATGTAGTACCTTGATGTTTTCCAGTCTCCTCCAGGCCTCCTCCACTTCCTCCCTCAGGCCGTCCTGCTTGGCCTGGGGTGCCGTGCTGGTCTGGCTTCTGTGAACACGATAAACACAGATTAAACCAGAGTGTTTGGTTAACCGTTGGGCCTGTACAACATGAGAAAAACGTTCAATAACCATGTTGAATATTGCAATATCGATATCGGATATTGCTTTTGCTGATATTGCGATAATGTGTGCAGTCCTCTGAGCCAGTGTGAACTCACGTTAACTTACTTAATCCGTGCATTGTTCCAGTCTCTTGTGAGCTTTGTGAAGTGCTGTTTATTTTTCAGTATCTCTGGTAAATCCTCCTTCAAAAACATTCACGTGATTAGTGAATTAGTTCAATACAGACGTAATCATTATTCACTCGGGAAAGCTTACAGAGCTACCACTACAACTACACTGAGGCTGTCTTGGTCTCATACCTCACTGAGTTTATTGAGTGGCTCCAAAACCTCTTTCTCCATTTTCATCTCGAAGTCGGCGAGCATGCTAGCCAGCCTCTTCTCCATGAAACAGCACATCTCCAGCACCCTCCTGTCACACACACACAGTTTTACACCGCTTCAAAATACACACACGAGACCCCTTTATGTCAAGTACCCTATTATGCTAGGCCAATTCTATATTTGAATTTTGAATACATATTAAAACATATGTGATTTTCTTTAGGTTCACTAATTTTTGTCCAAAAACTCAAATGAATGTCTGTGGTATTCGGTCTGGAGTTCCAGTAACTGAAGACACAACAATACATTCAGTTTAACAAGTCTGGGATTAAGAATATTGTCTATTGAAGCCCCTCGTTCAGTACTGACAGAACAGCATACCTTTTGTTATATTGCTTTGTGGGGTATTCCCTTAGATGTACAAATATGACTGACTGTTGTATTCAGATGTATGGTTTATATTAACAACTGGTGTGACATATTAACAAAATCATCCAACAATGTAAATGTGACCACAGTATAAGGTTTCAGGTCTGTGCGTAGGATGTTCTTTCCTCTTTGAGCCAGAACTGAAAGCCAGTGATCATGAGGTGAGCACATGATGACAAACATTCAACATTAATTCAATAAATGTAATCATCAAATGTTTCCTATTTACAGATGTGTTTGAGTGACATGAATTCCAAACGTGAACAAACAACACTCACACTGGTCTGTTAATAAAATCTTCCATAATTAGCACCTCTCACCTGATCGAGGACTCTGCATCAAAGTCTTTGAGGCTCTCTGCCATCCCAATGGACAACTGCATCAGAGGGAGCTTCTTCTGCACAGCACACAATCACATAATAATCCTGTTGGTTAATCTTATGTTTTTATAACATACGATGAGTAATAGTGTTGTACCATGCGTCTCTCGGCCTCCACTCCTGGTTGACTCTGCATACAGCTCAGCAGCTTCTTGTGAAGGACCTGAGCCGCCTTCTTTGCCGGCTCCACTCGCTGGTCCACCTTTAGTCAGCATCAATATGATTATATTATATATGTTCAGCTTAGCACCTTAATTATGTATGAATATTTTATACTTCATGTTTTGTGCCAGCCCACATTTCTGCTGAATTCATTGTGGTTTGTTTAATGTGGTTTAGTCAAATTGAGATAAAAAAATTGACTGCACTGAACGTATTAGTAACATAAATGGGGTCATTGCCTGGACAGATCATTGTAAATTAAAACTCAAATGCTTCTTATTAAACAGTTATTTGCGTTTCAATTTGGCATTTATCCAGGCTTTGGGCTGAAGCAAGCAAGGTTTCAAGGCTTCAAGTTTATTTGTCATATGCACATTCCACACAAGGTCAAAAATGCAATGAAATGCTTTGGATCAGAAGAACCGTTAGACTCGCTAAGATACTCATGAAGTACTAGTAGCATGCAGTAATAGTACATGGTAAGAAAGTGTGCAAAAAAGAGATAAGTAACAATATAATAAACATATAA
>JAVQKC010172754.1:0-10545 GCA_036025475.1 Philypnodon macrostomus
ATCCGGCAATTCGTTTTTGAGTTATCGCGTTCACAGCTAGGATCTGCGGACGCGGACGCGCACCGACGTGATTCCATAATATCGGCGACACGCTGTTTTCGCCGATATAATTAACTGTAGCCAACAATTCTCTAGTTCATCAGAAAGATTTGGCTGTTTTTATCTTGGAGCCACACTTGTTCTTACTGTGCACTCTCTGTTTCTTCCGTTTCAGTCTGAAGCTCGTCTTAGCTTGCTCTAAACTGCTTGTTAAAGCCGATATATTTTCTAAATGCTCCTTTTTCCATGGACTGCAGAATTACGACCAATTCTTTCAGGTGTTGGATCTCAGGTGATTTTTGATTGTTCTGCATCTGAAGATCATGTTTTTTCTTGACTTCATCACTTACCTCGTCTAATCGAACACTATATATATATATTATATAAAGTGCTGAACTCTTACTTTCCAGTTCAGCCTTTGCTGATTTGAGAAGCAAATATATTTCCTTCTGAGATTTTGCTTCTAACTTGGAAATTATTGACAAATAATCCTCCCAGTTGATGAGTTTTTTCTCTTCAATGGGATCCTCATCTGTTTTTTCAATCTGTCTTCATTTCCGGAGGCTTGCAAATTCCAAGAAAAAGATACGTCGCTTCTCTAGCTATTTTATCCACAATCAAACCCATACTTTTTGAGATTTTGACCCCAATCGCACTCTTTTCTGCCTGAAAATTTGCCTTTGTATTGGGGTTGGTTGGAGGGTTTGTAGTCCCAACGTTTTGAAGTTGGGTCTGACTGGGCCTGTTGCTGGAATCTGACAGCAGACTTATGAGGGCCCCTTCCAACCGTTATATCTCAGATTGTTTATCATTTTGATTTGGATCTTAGTTTTTTCCAACTTGAACATGAAGCATAGAACTAACCTCGTCTAAGAGTACACTATACTGAACTCTTATTTTCCAGTTCAGCCTGGTTATTGTCAGTTATTGACTGAAGCTTTATTTGACTAAATAAACTATCCTGTGTTCATCTTTACTATCCTGCTCCTCCCTTTCAATATCAGACTGCAAACTATTGTTAGTCACTTTCAGTTGAGTGTTAATCCCAAGATGTAAGTTTATTTAAAAGGAATGTAAAGGTAAGGATAACAAAAGGACAAATCTAAACTAAAGACAGTCTCAAGTAAATCTAAATGTATCACAGTCACACATACAGACCAGTGACTGACTAGTGTCTCAACAAACCAAGAACACGAGTGATGACGACAAGAGACACGGGTCAAAGGTCAAAGGGGCTGTTCACATAAAATGCCAGGAGCCCTGAGTGCCAGGTAGGTGTGTCTTTTATAGGAGGGGCAGCTGCAGGTGGAAACCCAGGATTGGCCACAGGCTGGTATCATGAATCAGAGGAAGGGAAGCAGGTAGAAGGCAGCAACCAATCAGAGGAGAAGGCTCCCACAGCAGGATTTACATAAAACAAAATAAGCATATTAGGAACAAACTACTCCAGGGGCAGAAGGCCAGAGTAACCTCAGCCATGAGCGTTTGGTTTTCTTCTATCCGTTACTGAATCTGAGAGCTGAGTGTATCATTTGCGTCATCATCCATTAAAGAACAAACACTAGACACTTGATTTCAGCTTGGACTAACTCCAGTTCAATCGGGTGTCAATATTAAATTGATCTTCCCCATTTTCATCTCCACTCTAAATTGATGCCACCATTTGCCAACGTATTAAATGTGTGACAAATGTGTCACGCCAGCACAAACTGCAGCAATTGCTTGTTTTGTTATAAATACAACAGCAATAGCTGTAAATCTGGTTGTCCACTGACGTTTTTTAATCCAAACAGCCAAGAATATACATGGAATAATTCAAAACATATGCAACAAACATCTGAAATAATACATAAGCTACATACCTACAGCTTAGCTTTGTGAGCTCTTGTGAGTCCAGCCACCTGCTAGCGGTTTTTTTGTGTCAAGATGAACTGGTATTTGGTGTATGGGATACGGGAGTTTGCAGTTATATATCAAATCAATTAAGAAATAATAAATATTAAAATTCACAATTTACAGCAGTTTTACGAACCGGAGAGAAACAATTGGAAGATGACATTAAATGAAGCCAAAATTAGATTTAACATGTTTAGTTTATAGGCAAATGCTTTTGAACGACGCGACTGCCTCATCTTGTGGACAGTTCAATGCGTTACATCTTCACCAACTCAAATAAAAGTTCAGAAAAGTGGAAATGAGTTGTATTTATTAGTCTATATGTTGTGTGTAAGCGGTCACTTGGAGCTGGTGTACTTGGTGACCGCCTTGGTGCCCTCGGACACGGCGTGTTTGGCCAGCTCCCCGGGCAGTAGCAGCCGGACAGCGGTTTGCACCTCTCTGCTGGTGATGGTGGAGCGCTTGTTGTACTGCGCCAGACGGGACGCCTCTGTAGCAATCCTCTCAAACAGGTCGTTCACGAAGGAGTTCATGATGCTCATAGCACGGCTGGAAATCCCTGTGTCCGGGTGGACCTTTGGGAAGATGAGAAATGAAAGACAGAAAATTTGCTTTGTTTTTAGGGTGATGACATCTGTGGTAAGTAGCCTAGTGTTGGTTAAAAATGTTAAGTCATAATTTAGCTGCTAGTTTGTTTTAAGTTGCCATAAATGGAGTCATGTTAATTTATATGTAGCTGTAACTTTATTTCATTTAGCCTAGCTGTTGGCTTAAGTTTTAGGTAGAGTCAAATTTGTCAAAATCTGTCCCAATTTGCGTTTGTCAGGTTGACTAATGCTAATGTGAAGATAGGAGCGGACAACTGTAGTTTAGCCTTCAAAATGGCGGAATGTTTTGCTTCGTTACTCACCTGTTTCAGAACTTTATAGATGTACATGGCGTAAGTTTCTCTTCTTTTTGTTTTCCTTTTCGCCTTTTTCTCGCCAGAAGAAGTCTTGGCTTTCTTTTTGGAGATTTCCCCAGTCATTTTGTTGGCTAAAATATATAAATATAGCGCCTCTATATATATATTTTAAATTCTATGTAAATGTGATCGTTGTTTTATGGAATTAAAATCCAGCATATAGGTCGCGAGAGTTGCTTTTATTTGGCACCAATTAGCACTAAATCAAACGCACCTGTTCTGCTTTTGCGCCAACTAATTGACGACTCTCCACAGAGACATGAATTGAATTTGTTGCCAGTGGGAGTTGTAATTGTTTTGGTTTGCAGCGCGGTCAATTTTTGCAGCATTTATTTATTATTTATTTTTTTATTATTATTATTTTTTTTTAGCACATTTTGTTTAAAGGGGTAAGGGTTATGTGGATTGTAATTATTAGACAGTTTGTATTAACAGTCTGCATTTTATTGCAACATCCAGTGGGTGTCACCCTTGTACCAGGTATGTTCTCAGTATGTGCTCTTGGAATAGACTGTACGCTATTGTACGTATTTTTACTTGTATGTGTGGGTAGTAAAATTAGCACACAATTGGCAAATAAAAAATAGTCTTTACAAAATGTAAAAAAAAAACAAAAAAAACTAATATGTATCTTTGATTTGAATATAAATAAGTCACAGAAGTTGCACATCTTCCAGAAGTTACATTATTTTAGCACAGTTTGTTGAAGAGACACAACATCTAATTGTAAGATCCAGGCCTTATTGTGGAACCAGTTTGGTTTCTCTTTTGCTTTATACTGTATTTTGTAAACTCTTAATTTCTTTCTATTGTTCATCATTTTCAAGAACAGACGAGAGGCAAAGATTACCCCACTAGCATATGCTGCTGTACACCAGGAATGTCTTCAGCAGTGATAGCAGATCAGTCACCATTGATAAATCTTTATGGTCAGTACAAATATTTGTAGTTTTGATTACTTACTGCATATCTTGAAAGTTATAAAAGACCTTTAATCTGTATTTTGAGTCTCTTCCTCAAAACTGTATGCCTTCATATGTTACACCCAATTTCTATCAGTTCTATTTGTTTCCTGAGAACCTTCCTTTTTTCCTCCTTTAATAAGAACAAAAGATGTGTTTCATACAATTTACAATGTGGTTGCATCACACAGTCCACAGTGAAGTAGATACTGGGGTTGTGAGAGCTCATTTGCTCAGAGGGCCCCCTAGTGGGTTAATTTGTTCTTTTGATGTGAGAATAAAATGTGCCTGCGCTAACCTCTGTTCAGTTTCAAAACATTACAATTTTGAACTTTCTCACTTCATGACATAAAAGGAAGTATGTAGTGGTTCAGAAATGTCCTTATTGTAAAGTTGTGGTAATTGTACTGTGAGATGGTAATGAAATTCAAATCAATGCTCTGTTGATCCTCTAATCCCTCGACAGACAATTCAACTTGTTTATAAAAATCTTATCAAATGCTAAACAATGTAATTACCTTTTTTGCTTTGTCCAGACTGAAAAAATATATCAAAGAACCTGATTTGCAGTGGATGCCTCAGGTAGAAATGTTAAAAATTCTCCTTTTCAATAATATATTACGTACAGATGGTAAAGCAATTTTGTCACACTCAATGCTTCCATCACTCCAAAGATTGGCACAATTTGCCCAGAGCAATTTGCACTTGTTTAAGCATTGATGGATTTCTATACTTTCAGACAACATCTGCTCATCTACATACATTACACTTACGCTATAGGCTTTTGTATAGTATAGTTTTGGGACCATTTTCTCAAAGGTTCTGATTAATAATGAGTACTTAGACTTGCTCTTAGACATAGATGGCATTGGATATTAAATTAGGAACTCTATCAATGAGAAGCTCGGGACACATCTAGAAACATCAAGAAAAAGCACATAACCTTAATAGGCCCCTGTCCTGAGTGAGTAGTAGTTGTAATAGTAGTAACTAGTTCTGTTC
Organism: Philypnodon macrostomus; assembly: GCA_036025475.1. NCBI lineage: Eukaryota > Metazoa > Chordata > Actinopteri > Gobiiformes > Eleotridae > Philypnodon > Philypnodon macrostomus. Next base: position 4,864 of record JAVQKC010172754.1, read on the forward strand.
TGCAAGTCTTTAACATACAAGTTTAGCATGTACTGTGGATGGTACATCATTAATGTCCCATGTTTGTCATGGTTTGGGGGCGCGGCCTCTTAATTGCTCGTTAACAATATTAAAACCCTTAGAAATCACACAATGTCTGATTAAGGTGCCCATTGGTGACAGTTGTAGCAGACGTATGGGGCCGACGTATGGGGCCGTTTCAACGATATACACCTTGCTGTCGGGGACGACAGCACAGGCCTAGTTTGTTCATTTGTTCAGTTGACCATTTGTTCATTTAATGAGTTGCTCAGTTGCCTATTTGTTCATTTGATAAGTTGCTCATTTGTTCATTTGTTCCTATGTTCATTTGCTCATTTGTATCTGTCAGCACTTCTCCAGTTTGACAGGAACAATACCACAGAAATAAACTAGGTGTTGCTTTAGGAGCAGTCAAAAGAAAATATGAGCAGCATGAGACGTGAAGGAGCAGTGGCTCTACTCTGAGCTCTTCCTGAGTGATGGAGCTTCTTAACCTATCTCTAAGGGAGTGCTCCATCCTTCATAAACAAGACCCCGAGATACTTGAAGACCTCCACTTGATCACTTGTTCATATGTTTATGAGTGAATTTGTTAATTTGTTCAGTTGTTCAGTTGCTCATTTGTTCAGTTGTTCATTTGATAATTTGCTCAGTTGTTCATTTGTTCAGTTGTTCATTTGTGTCTGTCAGCACTTCTCCAGTGTGGGGCAGACAGGAACAACACCACAGAGATTAAACTAGGTGCTGCTTTAGGAGCAGTTAAAAGCTGCTGCTCCTTCACATCTCATACTACTCATAAAATATGAGCAGTATGAGATGTGAAGGAGCAGCGGCTCTACTCTGAGCTCCTCCTGAGTGACGGAGCTTCTTACCTTATCTCTAAGGGAGTGCTCCATCCTTCACTCACTTGTGAACAAGACCCCGAGATACTTGAAGACCTCCACTTGATCACTTGTTCATATGTTTTTGAGTGAATTTGTTCATTTGTTCAGTTGTTCATTTGTTCGGTTGTTCATTTGTTCATTTGTGTCTGTCAGCACTTCTCCAGTTTGGGGCAGACAGGAACAACACCACAGAGATTAAACTAGGTGCTGCTTTAGGAGCAGTTAAAAGCTGCTGCTCCTTCACATCTCATACAGCTCATTTGAGCAGCATGAGATGTGAAGGAGCAGCGGCTTTACTCTGAGCTCCTTCTGAGTGACGGAGCTTCTCACCCTATCTCTAAGGGAGCACATGGCCACCCTGCGGAGGAAACTAATTTCGAGAGATTGCAGAGGCTGTACCGATCACCTGTCAATCTCGCGTTCCATCCTTCACTCGTGAACATGACCCAGAGACACGTCATCTCCTCCATTTGATCACTTGTTCATCTGTTTATGAGTTAATTTGGTCTTTTTTTCCTTTTACCATTTGTTTAGTTGTTAATTTTTTCAGTTGGCCATTTGTTCATTTGATAACTTGTTCACTTGTTCATTTGTTCACTGAAAGTTACATATTAACTACATATTAAGTTCTAACTAAATTCCTAACTTATTAATGACAATAACTGTCAGCACTTCTCCAGTTTGGGGCAGACACAAACAACACCACAGAGATTAAACTAGGTGCTGCTTTGGGAACAGTCATAAATTAACATTGAACACCTAAGACTGGACTATGGAAATACAATTTCAACAACACGTGTCTGTCTAAAAACTGTCCCCACATTAGTTTAGCTGGTCACATTCAAGTGCTTATATTATATAAACGTGAGAGAATTGATCAAGGTTGTTGATATGATAAATGCTTTTATATATCCGATATCTAACACACTGTTGCAGTCATTTTAAATGTTATGGATTAGTTGTTTAAATGCTGTTATCAGAAATACTTCATACTACATACCTGGGTGATAACGTTCTTGTAGTTCTCCTCTTGTAGTTCTCCTCTTGTAGTTCTCTTGTAGTTCTCTCTTGAGTTAAAAGTGTGGCTTCCCTGTAGCAGGTTCAACATCAAATGACTTCTGAGATGTACATTCTGGTCTAGACAGGCTTTGAGATGTCTAGACCTGTGATGTCAAAAAAGTCCTCATGTTTTTCAACTTTTCTGGACAGTTACATATCATGAAGATGCTGAACTGGATTGAGTTTGGTACTTCTATGATTAATTAATTAACTAATTATTGCCCTGACACACTTTTATTGAGCCAAAAATCCTGCTGAACATAAACAAAATCGCATGAATTTTGGCACAGTGATCACGGCAATTGTATATTTAATGTACATAGGCAAATTACAGAGGTCAAATAAAGAATGCCTCTATATTGCCCCATGTTTATGACCCCTGTGGGACTCAGGACACACTTACTTTGGCAGAGAGCAATGAAACTTGGTACAGTGATACTCCACATTGTACCCAATTAGGCCCGTTTAGGCTCAAACCTAATTACCCCCCGGCCCTGAACACATCTGACCAATATGATGGCAGTTACCTCTATAGCTCCCCCTATAGACTGAAAGAAGAATGTAGTTTTAGGGAATCTTACAAAATTTGGCAAAAATATTCTTCACAAACTTCCAGACAAATCAAAAAAGTCAAATAGACCCTTCCCATGTTTGTCATGGTTTGACACTTAGAAATCACACATGTCTGATTTAGGTGTCCGTTGGTGACAGTTGTAGAAGACGTATGGGTCAGACGTATGGGGCCGTTTCGCCGATATACACCTTGCTGTTGGGAATGACAGCGCAGGCCTAGTTCTATTTTGTGTTAACTTAAACCAGCACTATGTAACTATTTAGTACGCATCTCTCTATCACCATGGGGCATTGAATATTGGTCTAAAATTCAATATGGCTGCCAGATATCATATGTGTAAACGTTGCAGATTTATGAACTAAAAATGTATGTACAATATTTTTCAAGTGACTCCTGAAGCCCGAAATTACTTACAACCAGTGGACTTACTGTGGCTGTTGGCTCACTATCCCCTAAAGGAAATGATGAAACTTATCATTGTGTTCCTTTCATTTACTATAAAAGAGTATATATTTATTTTATTGATTTATTACAGGGACAGTGCATATTAATAAATATATGTTTGTTAGCCAGAAGGCCTAGACCAGGGGTGGGCAAACTTTTTGACTCAAAGGCCACATGGGGTTTCAAAATGTACCAAGTGGTCCGGCTGATATTGTATTCTTTGTAAACTGCCACTATTTCTGACAAATGAGACAAAAAGCCTTCAATCGGACCTGTGGGGTTAACTGGTTACTGCAGGTTATAACAACGTGAGTGATAAATTGGCAATATTTCATCGTTTAAAAAAAATGAGAACATGCTTGAGAAAAATTAAAAAGCCCAAAGGGCCGCATGTGGCCCCCGGGCCGCAGTTTGCCCACCCCTGGCCTAGACAGATGGTAAAAGTCACCCTAAAATAATATAAGTACAATTACATATTTACATAACAATACATACAAACATTTACTTAATTTCTTTACCTGTGTCTTAAATGTATTATATCTGTTTAGATTTCTTGATGGGGGTGAGGTTTCACTCAGTAGCAGCTCAGTAGCAGCACAGAAAAAGCAATTTCCCCAAATACACTTTTCCTAAAGGGAATGATACAATCTCCCCTCGCTGCATCTCTGGTTCCACTGTGATCAGATGTTTACATATTAATGACAAACTGGTGAAAAGGACCGGATGAACCATAAATATTTTTTTACATAATAGTGCGTTCACACCAGACGCGAAACCGGTAACAAATTTCAATGTTATGTCTATGTAAAGGCGCGTTTCGCGCAACAAAATCATTCTGCGGCACGATAGACGCGACATGAAAAGGCGAAACACGCGACGCCAGAGTTGTGTGACTTGTATGATCTGAAGCAGAGATTCTCCTGTGAAGGCTGGTCCACGTAGCACAAAACATACAAATAAAGATCATTATCACACACGTTATAAGATTATCAACAGGACTGACTGGTATAGATTGGAATATTTGATAATGTTTTCCCAGCTGAGTAATCTGTGTGTTTGTTCCAGAATTTTTACAGTCTGTTTATAAAGTGATTGCAGAGGATACAGAGTTGTAACACTAGCTCGAGGTCAAATGGGTAATCAGTAAGTCATATGTGAGAAGATCAGACCCTTTTTACATGTAGTTTAAATGATAAATTTGCATCCATTATAACCCCAACCTTTGTATTCTGACACAATCTGCAGCCTTTCACCTGAATACTGAAATTATTATTGGACATTGCCACTGTCTTTGCCACTGCCAAGTATTTAACTGCAGGCAGGAGTGCTTCAACCAAGCTGTGATATTAACCAATGGAGTTGATGTGCTTCTCAGCCACCCGAGAGATATTACTACCATGAACATAAACCACGGTGTCATCTGCATTTTAACAGATACATCGGGGCAGACAGGAGGTCATTGATATAAAATGAGTACAATAAAGGTCCTAAATTTGATCCTTGCGGATGACCAGACATGACATGTTGGTAGCAGCCAGTGATGTAAGACTGAATCCATTTAGGTGCATCTGAGGAAATCAACAGCATCGCAAAGCCATTTTGAGATCCAGCAACACAGCACCAACACCACAGTCCAACAGAACTCTGATGTTTTCAGATAAAAAGCATGTGGCAGTTTCGGTGGAGTAATTGGTGCTAAAGCCAAACTGTATAGGGTGGTGTTTAGATGATTGATAATTTGTTTTGCAGTTGCAGTTTCTCTGCAATCTTGGACACTGTGGGCAGAATACTGATGGTTCTGTAGTTTGACATGGAATGAGGGTCTCCACTTTGGAAAAATATAAGCAAAACATTCCACACTTTTGCATTAGTGATAATTGTGTGTGCTAGTATTTGTTAGTACTTCAACCTAAACCAGTATTGTGGTTGGTTGTGAGGGTCTTGAATTCAACACTACTACTAATAGTGGATTGATTGAAACCCTTACTCACTCATGTCATACAAAACCCACAATTTATACCAATACCAATCTACTACTAAATGTAAAACATATGGCTGTTTTCAAGGCCATGGACTTTGTATTGTGCTGTCCTCAAGTGAACTGCAGGTTGTGATATGGTTTTTATCTAGGGGTGTGCGATATGGTAAAACATATACTACATTTCACTATCACGATTTAGATTTTATCACAATTTTATCTCACTTTGTATTTTTCTTCTTACACAGAATACTCCTGCTTCATAAAACCATTTTAACTATAAATTCAATGTACATAAAATCAAATGTTCATATGATAATACTTAATTCTAGTTTTTGTTCCTTTTTTTAATCAATTTGAACACAGGCATTGTTACAGTAAAAATGACGGCCAAGATCAGAGCACTGTAGCACAATTCAAGATTAGCAGATTGTCATATCTTCATATCACGGTTAAAAAAATTTTCGCCCACCCTGACTTTTACCCCTTCCAGCAGTCTGTAAAGGTCACAAATGTACTGATGACAGATTGTGCTTGTATGGAGATGGCCGACGCTCTTCTCTTGTTGTCAGGTATGTGCTGCTAGTCGCTTGTTTAATCTCCACAGAAACACTGGACCGAAGGTGAGAGCACATCTGCTGTTTGTTGGACTGTGACGGGAAACAAAATATTGGCTGCTCTGTTCAACACCGCCTTTCATATCAGAATATTGCTTAAGGCTA
>JAVQKC010172757.1:0-19682 GCA_036025475.1 Philypnodon macrostomus
GTTAAGGTTAGGGTTGGGGTTAGGTACAATGTAGTTACATGTTATTACAGTTTGTTACACAGTGTATTACATTGTACTTAATGAGGTAGATACAATGTAGTTAAGGGCTATGTCAAATACAGTGTGACCGTTTATATTACTGACATGCATTGGATCATTTCAAAGATCAGATAACTGTGTAGTCAATGTTTCTCATATCACATAATACCATTTACAAAATCTGTTTGTACAGGAAATGTTGGGGCAGATAACAATGCCGTGCCACCTGCCACTTAAAACTGTGTCTCACCTGAAACCCTACATATCACACTTTTGTCTCACATGCCAATCAACATGCAATAACACAACAGGTGCCACTGAACGGTTGTTCAGTGGCACCTGAGGCAAAAATGGTTGTAAATATAACAAAACTGTAGGGAAAGTGTTGTACTGCTTAGGTTTCAAATGTTAATATAAATGATCTTTCTTGGATTAATTTATAATTAATTGTGTAAATCACATTTTAACCTTTCGACCTGCCATAGAAAATATCATTAGCATATGGACCACATTGATGCTGCCTAAAGCTAGTGTTCTCCTTTCCCATATCTTCCTTACTAACACTGGAGCAGGAATAATGATCTTCATATAGAAACATCCAACAGCAGTTAAACTAATCATGCATTAACATCTGAGCTCTAACAGCAGCAGTTCCTTCTATTAGTGGAAAATGCACATCCATTCCAGTGTTTTACTGCTAGCGTCTCCAAAACCGCTGCGCACACTCGATTAATTTTATTATCAATAGTGTTTTCTACCATTGAGTCTTGCAGTTATCTGAAATAACAGTTGTTTTGTGTAGAAAGAGCAGATGTAGTAAAGCTGCTGGCTCAGCATTGTGGCTGGTGGCTGGAGCAGATATAGCCCTTCTATGTATATAAAGAAAATAGTCACCCTCACTCCAAATAAAAAATGTACCACAAATGGGTCTCATCGACTACTCAATCTGCCAGAACCTGGTCTCACCTACCAACTATAGGCAACAACTAGCTACCACCCATCAGATATATCTTATCAGATTTAGTCCCCCATATGTATACAAAGCTTTAGCACAATAGTTTATACATAATTATGTGTGTGCTTACTTAAGACATATTATTACGCAGAATGTGTTCAATTGCAGGCTATTTGTCTGAAACCGGCAGATTGAAGAGGAGAATTAGCTGCTTCTATAAACAGAAACTGTGAATAACAATTTCCCTAACTCTATAGATGCATTGATAGATGTTTAGAAAATAAACCATAAATGTTCAACATCAATATAATTAATTTTTTGCTTTATTGTTTTTATGACTTTGCCTGCGATGTAATATGGAATGTCCACATGCTAACACAGGGCTTTTTTCTCTCTCTGTTTGCACAAAGGTCTGTCTGTGCTTGAGCAGGTCATCTGTTAAAATATTAAAATTGAAAATGTATCAGGTCTAGTAATGGACTATTAATGATTTTGTTCATTGTATTATGAGAAAAAATGCTGCACATTGGTTCTCTTAGCACACCGGTTAGCCTCTAAGGCTGTAGGCAACCAGACATCCATCCTCCTCCCCTTTACCTGTCGGTCCGTCTCAACCTCTCACTGCCTGCCACATCTGCTTCTCAGCCAATCACCTCAAGCCTCATATATGTGAACCCCTCTCTCTCTGTTATCCAGCTGTTCAGCTATGTGCCACATCCCTCCATCATCATCAGTCACCTCAGCTCCATCTCCCATTAGCCACCACCACCAGTGTCTAGGCCCCGGGGGAGAACATTTCCCCTAATATATATCATATTCTCACTTCCTCACAGGGCTCCTAATGCCGGGGTCTAAACCTCTCTGTCAATAGATTCTGTTTAAGCCTCTCCTGGTTGAAATACACATGCAAACTAGGCATTGAGGGACACTGTAGATGTGCTGTGTGAAAATAAATAGTACAGAATATGATGGACCGCCTTCTACAGCATGTCATAGCAATGTTCTGATGATGAACAGATGAAGCCTAATTCTAATTGACTCCCATTTATTAATTAAGTGCCATCCATATTGTTTTTGATATTATTATATTTACATCTCTGGAAGTCACAATTTCCAAATTTTAAATTGACAAGATTTTGATACAATGCCAAATGACAGTCAAGTTTCTTTTTGTGAAGGATAGCTGACAAAGTGATTGACATGTGATTGACAGATGGTTGACAGATGGTTGACGGGTGACTCACAGCTTAGCAACAGGTAACTGGTCACTGTCATGCTTCACACATTTTCCATGTCTGGCCGGCTTCTAAATATAGTAACTTCCATTCCATATGATTTTAGCACTAGCCCCTTGAAGATGAGCTTCCATGTCTCCATGATTTTTACACAAGTATAGCAATTTAGTTTCCTATATATGTATTGCCAGTCAGCTAGATCTTCCAGTTAGTGGCTTACTCATACAAAAGGTTGTTTATTGAATCCCAAGATGTGCATAGCATAGGCACAGACCTCTCTTGATCCACTTCTAATTCATAATATACCTGGACACATTTGTGTTTCATTGGGGATTTTTTTGGGATGTTTAGAACCCTAATTGCTGCTGTTACCGGCATATTCATGAGAACGAGCTTACTTTCTGTTGTCTCTACTTCTAGCATTTTTTTGTGATTTGGTTGCAAATTTCCACATCATTTCACGCATATCCTCTCTGGCACGCTGGCAGTCTCTGTTTTCACTTGATATCTCACTAACACGCATGACGGAGGCAGAATAACTCCTGCGGCCCGGAATAAAAAAAACCTTCTACGCTCACAATTGTCAATCCGGGTCCGGCGCAGAGATAGCTAGATTTATCTGTGATACAGCTGTCCGTCATCCCATACAATCAGTTTTCCCTTATCTTTCATCAATCTGAATTACCACGGACAGCTCCTGATAACTGGCAGCAAATCCCAGGCCCCGAGGTGCCACCAGCATGGGGCTGCGATTTGGCGCCACAGTTTTCATTTCCACAATCAGTGAGGAAAAAAAAAACCTTGACAGTGAGCTGATGTGTTCTGCAGGTAGATCCATGGCTAACAAGATAGCCCAGATCCATCAAGTAAAAGATTGTGTTTCTGTATAGCTGCTGTATCATGGACTGTAGATTCAGCAGGTAGTAGTGTCAGGCCCTGAAAGTAATACCTAAATGCATCTTCCATGACAAACCTTTCTATGCAGCAAGTGAAGAATAGTGAAAACGTCTTGAATGGTATCTGACATATTACCTATCAAGATCAACCGGAGATAGCCAAACTACAAACTCGAATCATGTTCGAGTGATGAATGGTTGTCTATCTCCAGTGTTGGCCTGGAAACTCACCAGCCATTGTCTCCCCTGCCGGAGACTCATAGCTGGGCTAGGCTCAATCCACCCATCCAATCAAAGCACCCTTTGAAAGACTTTCCCAATCAACCTTTTTTTCTGGTTAGAACACTGCCTTTGCGTATTCTGTCCAGTCTTTTGTTTTTGTCAACATGCAGTCCAAGTTGGCACCCATCCTCCACCTGACATTTAAGATTGAGCTAATGACTGCCGTCCCTGAGTGTCTCACCTAAAGAGTAGCAAGCACACCTTCAGAGGTGATAATGAAGAAGTCTTCTATCACCATATGCCACTGGTAGGAGTAATTAATTTGAAATGATCTTGAAAGGAAGTGTGGCAGTGGGAGAGTCCGGGGTGGGATTTGCACTTGTCTGTGTGTGCTTCCATGTTGGCAGCTCCGGCTCAGTTGGATGCGTTCTTGTCTGATTCATCTGCTTTTTCTTCTCTTGTTTCAAGTCCATCTTTCTTACCAGATGCTTGTTTCATGAAGAGACACCACTCGCTGCCAATCAGGATCTGAACACTCCACTAATTTCTCATCTCTCACACACACAGACAACACAGACAACACAGACAACACACACAGTCCTAGTCCTGTAGCTGACACATGATATTATTATAGATACTGGCCCGACATGTACTGTCAGAGAAATCAGAGACAAAAACATCTACTGGTTTTAGTTAACTTGTCAAACATGTGATTGGTCATATCATTATTCAGCAAAGCATGTTAGGAACAATCAAAGCATGTCTGCACTGGTTTAGATTAGATTTTTTTTTTAATATTCAAGGAAAACCATAATGCAATGAAAGGCATACATTAGTAAGTGACCAGGCACACTAACATTGCTGCATTGGAATACTAATACACAAATCAAGAAATCAAATATGTCGATTTTGCATCAAGTAATCTGCTACCTAGAATGTGCACACATTATGTTTAGTCCTCAATCTAATTTCATTCATCATTTTTCAAATGTACATTGTTATGACACATATCTTCCTTTTTGTCTCTGTACTGGAGAAACTGTAAATTGACCAGAAATCAGGGAAGGGATGGGGAATGTCATGGAGCGGAATAAAGCTTTTAATTTCCTCAGTAATCAAAGGCCAATTGCAATAACGGCTATACATGCATCTCATTCATCAAACTGATTCTTGTTTTGAGCATTTGCACTGGCTCCAGAAGAAAAATAGTTGACAAATATAGTCTGGAACGGACCACTGTTCCTGTGTATAGGGGTGATTTAATAAAACAATATTAAATCTGCTTCTCTATTCCAGTTCAGTCTGGTGCCCACTCAATTAAAATCCTGGAATGCTAAATGCAACTCTAAAAATTATACACCACTGAGTTGACAATTCATTAAAACTAACTCCCATTGTATCCATTGTCCACTGTCCAGCTCTGGTCCATTTATGTGTTTGCTGTGAGATTAAATAGGGAGGAATGCCATGTTTCATTCATGCATACAGACACAGGGGAATACAAGTCAGACGGCTAATAACCCTTCAGAATAACCTCGGCTGCCAAACAGGAGCTCAAGCCGAGACGGACGCTGGTTTCCGCTCGCCGCTCCCGGGCTCCTGACGCCTCTCAACATGACCTCCATTTTACAGACAAATCAATCTAGCCACGACGGGCTAATTGCCAGGAAACTCACAGCATGACCCATTAGGCCCACACGCACACACACACGCACGCACAAACCGGCGACACGACAAACCGGCACACTGACAAGGAAGAGCAATTAGGCAAGAGAGAAAAAAATAATAATCATCAAAATGGCTTGTATGTTTAATTAGTTGTGCACACGCATTTGCAGAGGGCTGCGGAAATGTCCTAGTCGAAATTGAGGGCTTCAAAAAGTTTTTGTCCACAATCACTGTTTCAGTGTTTAGTGTGTACTGCAAAAAACAAAAGGCTTCAATTGAGTTTTGAACTGCCTAAGACAAGACCATCAAAGCCATCTTTGTCTGCGTGATTAAAAATCCTAAAAAAACAGATTTGGTTGAAGGAGTGGTAGAAATGTAGGGGATACAAATGAGTTTTCAGCTTTATCATGGTTCTAAGGCTCATTAACTGAGGTTCAGTGTGTATGGTCAAAACCAGACACCAACTCCAGTGGAGTTCTGAGCCAAGTCAAAACTATCTTTAATGGCCTGTTTGATCAAAAATGTCTTTTGTCTGCAAAACTATAAACCATCTCCACTGGCCAAGATCATAGCTATCCAAAACTATCCGTTCTGAATTGCAATGCAATTATTGTCAATTTCAAAATACCCTTTCAAGCATTTCATTGTTTAATTGGTCAAAAATGAAAGTGGCGCTAGCTTTCCTCAATAATGAAGCCAGAACCACAAGTGTACCCAGCTAACCATATGTTTCATTCCCTTTTAAAAGACAGCTTTTTTCCACTAGCATTTGGACATAGTTGTCAGCTCATCTCCGGTGACTCACTACAGGCAAGACAGCTTTTAACTGAAGCCGTAAACCCGACAACACTCTGTTTTTAAAGCACAGAAAGCAAATAAGCTACAAGACAAGCTTCACAAAACCCCCACAACAGGCATCACTAGCTGTCAAAGCATCCCTCTCATTTGCTATACTCTTATATCGGCCCTTAATGCACACACACACACATATATATTTCCTCTGGCAGAATACGGGAAGACACCCCCTCGGCATGCACATATACACTTGCTGAGGAGCTATCAAACAGTCCCTTGATCAAGGACAAACCAGGGCCTTCCAACTGTGGATCAGAAAGTGTGTATCCATCCAAAGAACAAATCAAGAGTTACATTATCAGCAAGACAATATATCCATATTCCGTTCATACACGCAGATGCCTTATGGTATGGAGACACTCCAAATACAATAAAAATGGAAGGGACAATTTCTATGTTTTCAGACGGACAATTTTGTCTTCAATCTGAAAGAAATTGTTTTGCATAAAGATTCAAATTCATTGTTGTATGGGGACAGTAATACCACAACAATAAGCCCCTACAATCACTTTTGAAATGAATGTGTTTTGTGAGCCTTGTTTAGCATTTTACAAGCACAGGTACATTGCTGAATAGACGTCTGACTTATGGCACCAATGCAAAAGAGTCAGTATGTAAAGTTTTGTGAACAGCTAAACAAAGTAGATGTAATACATCCTCATAATTATTCTCATGTGTGATTGAGACATTTAAAGTGCAGTGGTAAAAGCCCTATGCCAGCAACTACGGGCTTGAGGGAGGGCAGACCTGGAACAGTTTCCAATCAGGGCTGACTTGAGTCCCATCTCAACCACTGATTGGCTGAACTGTTGGCACTAACAAGTGTGCGCGTGTTATGACGGCCCTCCCATATTAAAGAGGAACTAGTACTCAACCAGCCCAAACTGATGAGAGTTGAATAATGCCTGTAGAGAAGTGTCAATACACTGACAGATTCACATTCTTTCATTTAGATGTAGATTTGATATAACACATGGTATTTTACATAACTGAGGTCATGACAAAAGAATGATTTTCGTCATGCTGCTTTTCCTCACCACAAGAATGTACTAGAATAGATTCAGAATTTAATGTTTGTTTTTTGTTTTTTTCTGTACACCGGATTTTCTATAGACTTCAAATTCACAATTCTATCTGATGAAAAGGCTTTGTAACATGATTTCCCCTTTGGACATCGCATACTTGGGTTGATTCAGTGTTGCCCTTGTCATTTCAATGTATGAATAAACATTATTTTGTAACCAGAAAAAGAAAAGTCTTCAGTTCGGTCACCTCTTTCTCAACGTGAACCATTTCTCTTCGCCATGTAAAAATGAATGCATTATCAGTGTAAAATAAATATTCACAACCTCTGCGTACATACCAACCCGTGGTATTGATAACTGGATAAAGGTGTGTTACATATGAGTACACCTGAATGTTAGTTGTAAATAAATGTATTGAAGCATGTCTATAGTGCCACAAAGTACTGGTAGAGACAGGCATAAGAAGGTCCACCAATATGGGCACCAAACAAGGCATGTGGTCCAACTGAGTTCTTGGTCAGAGAAGGCTTGTTAAAGTAAGCTTGGCAAAAAGGAGATGGGAGGAGGAAGTCCTGTCAACTAAGCTGGGCTACCAGTTGCTCTCAAAGGCATTCCATCTCTTGGGTATCTTAGATGTGTGAAGAAAATAGGCCATCAAGGATAATGTATAGATGCAGCACAATGGCCATTAAAAACACCACTTCAGGGCTACTTAGCTTGGCTTGTGTAGACTATTTTGATAATCACTAATGTTCAAACACATATTCAGATCATCAATCATCATCTTCCGTTCCGTTATCCCAGCAACTATGGGTTTTGTATGGGGTACACCCAGGATGATGGTCAGTTAGTCACAGGGCTGACACAGCAACATAAGCATTTGCTTCCACATGTATTTTCTAAAAATTTCAATTTAAAATCACCAGGTCTCTTAACTGAAATAGAGCTTAGTTCAGGCCACAACAAATGTTTCTGCTCAATATGAACGGAGCGGTTTGATTGACAGAATATGTGCAGCCTGCTACAGTTAAATACATGTGTTTTGTGCTTTAGTATCCCACCTGTGTCCAGGACCAAGAGCTTGTCCCTGGGACTGACTCTGTTGTGCACATAGCTCACCTTCGCCATCTGTTCACAAAAGAAGCAGCCTTTTTCCCTCTCCACATACAACAACATGCAGCGGCCCCCATGTCAGTGTGCCAATGCTGGTGACAGACTGCCACGGCTGCATCCATGGTACTGGTACACGCAATGGGAAGAGCACACATGAACCAGAGTGCTGGATGAATGCAATGAACTCAAGGAGAATGGTGTTAAAGAGACAGGTGGGGTGGACAGCGCACATCTGAACCCGAGACCGACCCCGCCCTAGGGGTACAGGGGGAAATACTGGGCCCAGCTCAGACTGAAATTCAGGTCAGGTTATAGCTCTAAACTGAACTCATGGTAACACAAGGAGGACATTAAGTTCCTGCACCTACATTTTAATGGAATAATCCAGCTTTGAAAATATGATGTAGGCTTGAAACCGCTCATGTATAGAAAGGATGATGTCACCTACACCAGTAAACACGATTTGAATATAAATAGGTTTCTTCCACTTCCCCAGCTCGTTAGTTAGGGTGTAAGACACAAGTGACACGTTTTGATGTGAGGCTGTTATCACTCTACTTAAGAGCTATATTGGCAGGTGAACCAGCAGGGTTTTAGTAGGGTCTTTTGGCTTCACCACACATCTTTAGTTCATGCTGTGGGGTATGGTTATGGAAAGGACAAAATAATACAGTCCAAACTTAAATACAGAGCAATTTCTGTTATCAATATAAGTACTGTATGTAATGAGACAGTTAATCTTACAATGTCATTTTGTATTACTAATGCATTACCATTGTTGATGTGAGCAGGAAGGAAGCAGTGACCATTAATAGTAAAGGAGGTGGGATTATTACTTCTATTAACTCCTTTTTGATCAATGTTTTTATTTTGTTGTTTATTGTTATTGTAGTGCTTCTGCTGTTCAAAATAGACATGACTGACTGACGGAAAACTGAAAATCTAATGTGGGATACTTTCATTAGGTCCAATTGCAGCTATTTTGCAAATCACGTCATAAAACAGCTGCAGAACGACAATAAACATAGTCATTTGAAACAACTGACTATGTAATTGTCTATTATTGCATTTAAATGAAAACGGTACATCAGACATAATACAGTAAATCAGACAGACCTGTGTCTTACCATCTCATAAAGCTCCTACAGTGACCTATTCACTGCTATATTACAACCACCAACTCATTTCAGCACCATGGACAGAGAAAATCACAGAGCAAGCAGCGGGAACATAATGTACAATTGGTAGCAAAAATCTTTGGAAAAATCAGCTCTCAAAAGGTAAGAAATCAACATAGGAGTAGACCTCTCATCAGTCTGAATTGTGCTGGAGTGAGACGAGGACAGCTGCTGTTCATGGTAGGGCTAACACAAGGCTGTGATGGGAGATTCCATAAGGCTATTGTAGCTACATTGCTACAGTGTACACTGAAAAGTGAATGATGTTTTTAACATATCTTTATTATGGCAAACAGCTCATTTTCTCTTCTCTCTTTTTTGTTCTCCATGACTACAACATTCTTTCAAAACGGCATCCTGACAAATTTGTAATAAGGCCAACATCTACAAACGCAAATCCCTGGTTATTGAGACTGCCTTCCAGCTACCAAAGACGTACTCAATGTACTTCAACAAGATGTATGTAAATAGAGATATAGACTTTCCAATCTGAGAAGCTCTATATGTTTATTTGAAGCACTGCCTCAACAAAGCTTACTTGGTTACCTTATGCCACTTTAGCTAACACCAGCTATGCTTCAAAAACCCTTACTATTGACCCAACCAGTATGTTACTAGTAATGCATCACATCAGATTGATTTCTGTTACTTAGCCATTTGAGAATCGAGTCAGCCAGTGCAGTGTGGATCTGTGCTAATGGCTTTTTATTATTAAAGATTTTACATTTAAATATATTTTGCAATGAAATGGGTGCTTGGAGCTTCTAGACACTGAAAGCTCTTTCCAATTGAGAGCATTAGGAATTCACTCAAAGTGTTTGGTGTGAGGGTCAAATCGCCAACCTTCTGATTCTGAACTACCCCCATTTGTGTCAATGCAGCCACCGCACCCTTTAAAGGGGGACTATGCGACTTTGGTCCCATTTCTCCTTCACAGAGCGCCCCCTACAGTTTCAGAGAATAGCACTGTGCACAGAAAAAACAAAAAGCGCTTTATACATAGACAACTATAAAGCTGCTGTTCAAGACAAAAACACCAGGTCTGCATCAATTCTGCATCTTTTTATTTCTTGGAGCTCTCTGTAAAAGACCTGCGACTGGACCCGAGACTTCAATAATCCTAGCAAGGAAGCTTCATTCACCCCACAACTACTCATTTAGGATCACACTGACTTTGAAGTTTTGGTCATTTAAAAAGTTGCACAGAGACCCTATTACATTATTATTTGAATAGAAATCTGATGCCAAGATTATAATATTGGATTCGGCAACGTACAGCTGTTCTTTCTGCTCACTGCTGATTCTTTAAAGTGTGCTCGCAGTGCCAGGGCCTTAAAGGGCAAACCAGTGAGTAAACCACAATCTCAGACCAAATGACATTACAGGGAGGATGTGAAACATTCTCCGCATTGATGACTGAGAGTTGACCTTTTTAGTTTGATGGAACCGAGCCAGACACGGCGAGGACAGTTGAGATTAGAATTACAGAGGCTTTCCACATGATACAGCAATAAACTATTCATCATCTCTAACTTATTTGCTAAGCGTCGCAAAATTCTCAATAAAAACTGGAAATTGGACTAAGAGATAAATGACCGAGGACGAGATTGACAGAAAATATGATCCGAGTTTGCGCAGGAGTGGTGATGGGGTTTGTTATTGGAGAGGAAATTGGTCAATTGTGAAAAGCAAATGTTGTGATGTTGTTGTCTGTGGTTTCCAAGAAGCGATCCTGAATTGAAAAGTCCCATTTCACCCCATGTTCCTTCATTCTCGTTTATCTAACAAGGACACTTGGCACGTTTGCTCTCGACGTGTCCAAAAGCTTCAGGGCCGTCAACCGAGGCTGTGCTGTAGTCCTGGAAGTGGACTGTGAAAAAAATATGCACGATAGAGGAAATTCTTAATGTGTTTTTGTGAGCGCCTGTCCTCATGTCATTTCTCTTTGTGACGCTTCCAGCACTGTGAAAAGAGCCCACTCTCTGTTTGGCCATTGGGGCAGACCTGGCAGATTCGGTGCACTGTAAAAGTGAGCACATTGGTTTTCTAGTCGAATTTTATCCAAAGCAGAATGACTTTGAAATTGTCAGCATTACAGAGCCAAAAATATAATGAAGGTTTGAATACAGACCGGCCAGTGTTTATACTGGTTTCACCCCTATGCCCATTAATACCTTAACAGCAGAACCATCTCACTCTCCTCCAGCACAACTTCAGCAGCAGAACCATCTCACTCTCCTCCAGCACCACTTCAGCAGTAGAACCATCTCACTCTCCTCCAGCACCACTTCAGCAGTAGAACCATTTCACTCTCCTCCACGCCACTTCAGCAGTAGAACCATCTCACTCTCCTCCACGCCACTTCAGCAGTAGAAACATTTCACTCTCCTCCACGCCACTTCAGCAGTAGAACCATTTCACTCTCCTCCAGCACTACTTCAGCAGTAGAACCATCTCACTCCCCTCCCGCACCACTTCAGCAACAGAGCCATCTCACTCTCCTCCTTCACCACTTAAGCAGTAGAACCATCTCACTCTCCTCCATCACCACCTCAGCAGCAGAGCCCCATCACTCTCCACCATCTCATCATCATTTAAGCACCAAAACCTTCTGTCACTACTTCAGCGGAACAACCATCTCATTACCACCA
Source organism: Philypnodon macrostomus (assembly GCA_036025475.1). Taxonomy (NCBI): domain Eukaryota; kingdom Metazoa; phylum Chordata; class Actinopteri; order Gobiiformes; family Eleotridae; genus Philypnodon; species Philypnodon macrostomus. The sequence continues at coordinate 11,838 of JAVQKC010172757.1, forward strand.
AAGAAGCAGAACCATCTAACTCTTTTCTTTCACTACCTTAGCAGGAGAACCATCTTACTCCCTTTGCTTCTCTCCTGGTTGAAATTCAGTGATAGTTTTTAAGGTTATCTATCTTATTTGAAATCAAAGACATAAAGCGGAAAAGTCACTGATTCCACATTCTCTCCTCGCACAGATACTGCGCCTGCTAAAGTACACTCAGTAGGATTTTGACCAATGCCGGCCGAACTTACAAACCCACATCTATCCGGCTTTCCAGTTAATTACAATCGGTGCTATAGTTGTGGATTGAGCGGCTCTTTTTTCCGGTCCCCATAGGCAAAAAACTGGGAAATTGAAGCTGATTCTTACACATGGCCTAGATTCAGCCTGCAGTCAAATTCCCTGCTGCCCCTGCCGTAACAGCTTATCATTGTGCAATAACAGTGTCAGAGAAAATAGTGCACCTGACGCTCACCCTGGCTGTCTGGCCCACCCCCCTGGATACATCCCTCATCATGTCATGCACTCTCTCGTTGCTAACACCTGGATTGACGAATTGACATTTTTTAACTCTAGTCTTACCCCAAATTTCTCCCTTCCTGGGAGTACAATGACAGCTCGATAAAAGGATATACTTAAGGCGTCTTAAAGGGAATAATGAGGAATCTTGGGGAGCTCTTTTTGCTTTGCTGCACACGGCCTATTCAAGCCTGCAATGGGATTTGGGGACCGGCTCCTCCTCTGGGCTCTGTTAAGGTTTTTTGGATTAGGAGCGGCTGTGGAGTTCACCATGTGTGAGCCGCAGTCTGTTGAGCATCTGGCAAGAGACGTAAGAGTCACTTTAATTTTTATATATCCATTTCTGTTCACTAAAGGGAGAAGAGAGGGGATAATGTCTGCAAGACCACAGCAAATTCATTAGACCATTTCTTGCCAAACTTTTAACATCAAACAGAATATAACCTTACAAGTAGCAATTTTAGTCTAAACTAAACCAATCCCAGGTAAAACATTAATTAATTAACTAGGTCTGTGCTGTCATCCCCGACAGCAAGGTGTAAATCGGTGAAACGCCCCCATACGTCTGCCTCATACGTGAGCCACAACTGGCACCAACGGGCACCTTAATCAGACATTGTGTGATTTCTAAGGGTTTTTATATTGTTAACGAGCAATTAAGAGGCCCCGCCCCCAACCATGACAAACATGGGAAGGGTCTATTTGACACGCTGTTTTCGCCGATATAATTAACCAGTCCTACATCAGGGCTAAGCAATCCTGTACCAACTGTAAGCCTCCTACCCGAGCAGGACTACTGACACCAGCTTGAAATCCACTGCATTAGCTATTGTTCAGAACATGCATTAAACATACAAGCGAAAAACCATGTAGCAATGTACGGTATATCAAATTGTCCATATGTGAGAGGTATGGTTGAGATCATGGTCACATAAAGGTCTCCAAAGAAACGCCACAATGAATGCGGCTATATGGTATTCACAGGCAGGAGAAAATGCTTTTTATCATTGTGGGTCTGTTCCAGCTACGTGTGCTCATGACACCATCAGAAGAACATGCAGGCTAACCAGTTATGCACAGTTATTTATATGGAGAATCTTCTAAATGTTTTACTTTTGTTTACAAAGAGAAACAATGGGATATTTGAATGTGTAGCTCACATGAAATAAAGGCTAGAGTTGAATCCCTTCTGATGTGATCTGATCTGTCTGTGCCCACATTAAATTATGTCACATATCGACTATACAATTGCAAAATCTAACGTTACATAACATTGTCTTAAAAGTTGAAATAATAAATGAGTAGATGGTTCTGGCCAATGTCTTTTCTGGCGCACTGCTCTTCATTCACACTGGCTATCTTAACAAAGAACACAAAAGAAGAAGCATTATGAAGCCTGGCTTAGGTACATCTATTACAGTGGCTAGTGTGCATGCTTTAACAGTATTATCAAATGAATCACTCTTCAGACAAGTTGGCAGCATTTAATGACATTTAGCCAGTGTGTCTCAGACTCAATCTATACTAATGTGGTTTTATTATAAAATAGCATTAGGCCAGAAACTGATTAGTCCTGTTTTTGTATTGTCTATTGATGTAATTAAATTCTAGAAAGTCTTGTTTGATGTCTAATCATGCAACACACAGTACTATTTACATCTACTGGCCACTGCAGTGGTAACCCGTCTACAGCAAGCTGTTCAGAAGGTTTTTGGCAGACCTTGGCTGAAAGTGTGATTATATGTGTTGCTGTCAATCCATGTCACATTCAATTTCACTTATATTATTGAAATTCTTAATCCTGCTGCTTTGTTTGAATATTACAGTATTATTTTGCCTAAATGTATTCATATATTCTGACATGCCAAAATTATGACCAGTATTTATTTGTATTATTAAAGACAAACACTCCTAATAAAGTGGCCAGTGACTGTTCAAACAGTAGCTTCCATGCAAATGCAGTTTTATTAAGATCCATTGTACCAGATAATGAGGCTGGAGTCATTTATGCTCTTTATTCATAACTAATTAAGTGTATGTTATGTGACGATTGTGAATAGCACCTGTCATTTTGCAATACAATGTAATAATTACCACATCTGCAGCAGCCCTTTGTGGTGAAATCATTAGCCTTTAGAGAAGCCGTGACCCTCTGAGCTGTGACGCAGGTTTCATTGAAATAGCTGTATGCATCATGGAAAAACGGCATCAAAGGAAATACAGGGGACGTCTTAAAGAAAAAACACGTCTCAATCTGTCACTCCAGTTTCACATGTTGTATCCTTATTCTAAGCCTGCCAGTCTTTCACAGCAACCTCCTGGGAAACTCACCGCTGGTCAATCAAAGACGCATTCAAGCTCAGCCGTACGAGTTAATACTAGAGCCTTTTGCAGCAGCTTTGCAGGTCCCAGACTGAGGCTCGTCTTTGGGAAGGCTGGAAACCCTGTTTAGTCAGTCAGTGGGATCTTTGCATCTGGGTAGGTAGGGAAATCCAGCCATCAACAGTAAACTGCAAATACATTTGAACTGCTCTCAACACAACTGGATATTGCAGGTCATTTGTAGAGTATTGTTGCATCTGTACAGTTTGTGATAAGAACATGCTCCTAAGCCAAAAGGCATATATATTTGGTTGGTTTGTCACTGTCTAACTTTTGTTTGTTGGGTCAAGCAAGACTTTTGAGATGTCCATGCGCTTTCAGAAGAAGCAGTTTGCCAGTATGGACAAAAAATTGTATATTATTTTTTTGTTAGTCAGTGTCATTATATTGATGGTATGTTAAATTGGAATAGCCATATGATTTAATATTACTGAAAATGGGTAAAAGCATGGCAGTTGCTAAGCACTGCAGAAAATGTATTTGAGTGATGAAAACATTAGTAAACTTAAACCGCTCGTATAGTGTTAGAGAAATGGATTCTCAGTTGGTTTGGCTAAGTGTAAAAGGTAGGATTCATTACTCTGTTATTAATTTTATTAGAAAAGTTATTATAACAAAAATGCCAGAAATACTTTACAGCAAACTGTCATTTTTTGTGATACACTTCAATATTCCACGTCAGTCGACAAAGAGTTGTTTTTTGTTACTTCCTTGTGGAACTACTCTACACAGAGGAGGAGAAAGTATAGAGCAATGGTGGCATGGAATTCACTTCCACAATTTTTCATAAAAGATTGAGACTTTATATATTTACACAAGAATGATTGTACTATTTTTGTTTGTTTTTTGGCTTCCGACTGGTAAATCAGATGCACTGCTGCGGCATGTATGAATGTGTGTAGTCCCTTGTGTTGTGCATGTTGTACATGTTTAAAAACAGCTTTTTAAAGAAGTTTCTAGACCCCAGGAAGAATGGCTACTGCTACTGCAGCAGCTAATGGGGATCCTAATAAACTAAAGTAAACTATACTATACCAGATATATATACCAGATATATATATTTGAAATACTATGGAGTAAACTAGCCAAATTAATATTATAATAATGAATTCTTACGAAATCCATCTTCTTCCAATTATTATTATTATCCATCTTCTTCCAATTATCTGGGGCCGGGTCGCCGAGGCAGCAGTCTAAACAGAGATGCCCAGACCTCCCACTCCCCAGACACTTCCTCCAGCTCGTCCGGGGGGACTCCAAGACGTTCCCAGGCCACCTGAGAGATATAATCCCTCCAGCGTGCCCTAGGTCTTCCCCGGGGTCTCCTCCCGGTGCGACATACCCGCAACACCTCCCGAGGGCGGCCTCCAGGGGGCATCCGAAACAGATGCCCGAGCCACCTCAGCTGGCTCCTCTCGATGTGAAGGTGCAGCGGCTCTACTCTGAGCTCCTCCCAAGTTGCCGAGCTTCTCACCCTAACTCTAAGAGAGCGCTCAGCCACCCTACAGAGGAACCTCCTTTCGACCGCTTGTTCGGTCATTACCCAAAGCTCATGACCATTACAAAATCAAAAACACTCTGATTTGGTAAGTAAGTAATTATTGAAAAAACTCAAGCTAGTGCCTCTTTCCAGCAGCTGTTTTTTGGTATTTTACAGATCCCATTTTCTGACTAAAACACAGATTTTGTTATCTGTGCCAGAAGTAGAAAACTGGTGTATCTCACTCAACTAGATATTTCTTTAAAAAAATGCATTATGGGACATTTAGATTCACATATTAACTTACTGTTTACATGCGTGACTTTGAACAGTGGGAGAACCCACAGTAACAGGGAGGACATGCACACGGGGGGGGGGGGCGGTTCTACCGACCGAACTACATGAAGCAAGTTGTTCCTATTAAAAGCACAGCTTAATCTGACTAAGCTGTGGATGTAAACTACAAAGTGAGTAGCCATCATGTTGCATATGTAGTCTCTACACACACACTGGCCCAGCTGGCTCCCCCCCTGAGCCCTGCACTCTCAGATTGATGAGGAGGGAGGGAGCCTGGCACAGCTTAGGCCAGCACAGACGAGCCATTGTAGCCGCCTGTATGTACACATCATTTTCTCTCCTTGCACCGGAGGATCAGTGGCTCAGATTAAACGACAGAATGAATCTCCGTCAGGCCGGTTCTTTTTCAACTGAATTTGTCTAGCCATTCACTATAACACACAATTAATTGCGCTTGCTTGTATTCCACGCTTGTGTAGTGCCAGTTTGGTGTTATGGACTGAAACAATTACAGTCATGTGCTATCATTGTCAAATACGAAGCATGTTGGCTATTGGTGTCAATGAAAGAAGAAGGAAATCAGGATAAATATTTTCAGGCATAATGTGTGGACTTCCTCGGTGCAACGAGATTAGATTTAGCGGCACATTTCAGGGCTTTCATCAGACAAAAAATGCATACATTGTAGAATACAGATCCTGTTGCTGTTATTGTGGAAGGAATACTAAATATGGCAAAGAATTTCTTTTCACACTCTAAGCAGAATATTGGATCCAGACATTTTGAGTGGCAAATAGGTTGATTAATATATTGCTACATCTACTTAAGCTACTATATTAATTCGCTGTAATTCAATGGGCGTTTTGTCAGAAAACTATGGGCCCGAGGTGGGGTACACGCTTTCTTCCTTCCTTCCTTTCATTTTTTGTGTATAGAGTTGTTTTTCTTGTGTCTTTATTATGATAGATATAGCTATAATCTTGACATTCTTGATTTGTATGCATCTACAGCCAATCTTGAACGCTGATGTTTTTGTTACTTCACAAATGGCTCATGCGTCACCGTAACTGCACGGTGTGTGATTTTTATCCTTATGCCACTCCCTGTATTCTCAGTGAAGTCAATGAATATATATATACCAATCACACAGACAGCTACTGATGAATCCCTGTCTGTGATGTCACATATATCTACCTTTATTATTTTTTTCTATTGTGCTTGATTAGCCACAAATCAAAAGCCTGCCGTTTTCATCCAGCCGCCTGCCTGTGTGAATGTGACACTATAGGGGAAGTGATAATCCGATGAATTGACAGGCTACCGTGAGTCATTCATCCATTTCTATCATGCTGAACACTAAATGTATTCCCCTGGGCTTCATTAGTGTGACTGTATGCAGGACTACCATGTCACAAGCATCTATTCCAGATGAACCCTCGGAGTGGCAGCGGCCAAATGAACAATACTATTATCACACAAGAAGATAAAAGGAGACAAAATATGAGCTAGAGAAGAGGTGGGTTATATAAAAAGCCAGTTTGTAGAACACTGCTGATAAGAGTCAAAGACTGAACCAGTTGTTTGAAAGCTGTGAACGGATTTGCCATAGGGGTCTACATAATGGTAGCATGGATGCAATATTATATGCAATTATAACCTTCTACAAAATTAAACCTGTCATCCAAGCATTTTTTTTGTCCCCAGCTAAAACCATTGAATACTGAGAATTTTTGTCAATGCTTAGCTAGATTTTCTCTCTCTCTTGCATACTTCAGATCTTTTTTTTTTGTATGCCAGATGCCTGTCCTGGCACATTTACCAAGGCTTGGGAATGGCACAATACAGTCAATGATTTTTAGACTTAGAGGTACCAGTAAAATATCCATAATAAATGAGATCTTTTGACGTTGACCGTTGCCAGTGTTAACTTTCACACTTCTTTTGAGTGTTATTTGTATCATAAAAACTAGTACTTAACATTCTCTGAAGAGTTCCATTCCATATACTTGAAAGAGAAATACCAAAAAAACTCAAAAACTCGAAATATGCTTTTTGAAAATCCAATCCGTTTTTTTTTTTATGAATTGGTTACAGTATAAAGCCTGTAGAAATTGCTCATATAAGAGTACCAGATGCGAGTGTGGAGAATTGGTGTGGTATATGCATACTCTCACATCAGCTCTATAAGGTCATCATCAACACATTCTGTCGGGAACCAGAGCTGCGTGTCACATCCGTCCTGATGTTATCCCCTCTCACTTAAAGGTCGCTCCATACTGCGGTTGGATTATCCATATATACTCACTATGTATAAAGTCCGATCACTTATTTGTGTACAATCAGTTATTTTCCTGCTTTCAGTAATGCATGCTTTTCACATATTCACCTTTTCTCGGAGCACTGCTAAACAGACACGCACTTTCTGTAAGCCGTTCGATATGTAGCCTCACCCGCACACCCCTGGAGCATGCTTCTACACTGTCAGAGCACGACCACTGCCTTAGCTGTGAAGAGAAACACCTTTACAATTGCACTTCAGCTCATAAATTAAGCTTAAAGGGTACAGGTGCCAAAATGCTGATCCAGATGCTGGTTCTACCTTAAATTGCATGAGCCTTGAGTTATCCTGACTAGCTTCTACCTCCTACATTCTTTTGTTTTTTTTTAAATTACCGTCACATTTATATGGTCTGGTGGTTCTTGGGAAGAGAGAGGTGCTCAGTACAGACAAGTTGAGAACCAATACAGGGGATTAACAAGTAGTAAATGCATGCAGTGTTTGCTATTGCCATTGGTTGCCAAAAAGATGGTTGTCCCCGACAGCAAGGTGTATATTGCCGAAACACCCCCATACGTCTGCCCCATACGTCTGCTACAACTGTCACCAATGGGGACCTTAATCAGACATTGTGTGATTTTAATATTGTTAACGAGCATGACAAACATGGGAAGGGTCTATTTGACTTTTTAGATTTGTCTGGATGTTTGTGTAGAAAGTTTTTGCCAAAATGTGTACATTTCCCTAAAACTACATTCTTTTTTCAGTCTATAGGGGGCGTTATAGGGGTAACTGCATCATATTGGTCAGATGTGTTCAGGGCCGGGGGGTCATTAGGTATTTCAGGTTAGAGCCTAATCGGGCAAAGTATGTGCACGTTAGAGGCTGTCAAATATACCTGACCTCA